>JALBZB010001278.1:0-11014 GCA_038050625.1 Pythium sp. MPC-2022a
TATTGTAGGTCGGCAACGTACCTAAATATACCTCACTTTCATCATCATCATCATCAACTGCGGGTTCATGATCGTCGGTAGGGAACGAACTTCCCAGGTGTCTTGCGACGCCTCCATCCGACCACGATTTGACCTAATACGGGAAAAAGGCACATTAACGTTATTGTAGCAGCAGGACAACGCTGTGGAGGTGACGCATAGCAACCGACCGCATTGACGTTCAAGGTGGAAGATGAATGCATACGATGGACACATTACGGCTCTGTTGTGCTTCCTGCTGCTGGCCACAGCCCATAACTCGTTAACAAGCGCTAACCACATGTGCACACAGAATACGAACTCCCCGTGTTTCATTCGACTCGATCTTGAAGAGCCGCGTGACGTCTAAATTTACATTCGGTAATCGCGCCAGGTATGCTAATTATAGAGAAGACGGACTCTCCTGTGTGAGTAAACCACTTGATGCGCGTGCGATTCATGACCTCCCGCGTGTTTATTCACTCACTGGCTGCAGTGATCTCTCTCTTCTACGTGTACGAGTTTAATGTATTGTAGAGGATGTGAATCTCAAGACACACGCGAGCAGACCGACCACCCAGCCCGCCTTAGCAGCGAATCGAAACGACTCATGGGGAGTCCAACAATAGTCTCGGAGCAAAGCAAATGGAAAACCAGCGAAACCCCTGGCACATCAGCCTGAAACTCGCAGGGCGTTAATGCCAGCTCTAGCTATTGTTAACTTCTTGGGGCTGATTGACTGGCTGGAAATAGCGCGTCGGGTTTGCTTTCTGCGCTATAAATAGCCCCAACACCCCAAAACAACATCATTCTGCCACGAAACGCAACGCGCGATGCTAAATTTACACACAACCCGCTTTCAAATGCTGTAAGCAAGCAAGCGAACTCTCGCATCTCGCTCCATTTATTTGCTCCTTCTTCTCGCTCTCACTGCCTATCTCTCGCTCACTCTCCATTCTTCGCGCTTCCAACCAGCCCGCTCCAGAGCCCCATCCATACCTGTCAGCTCGCCCAAGGCCAGTCAGCCTCAAACCTTCACCGATGACAACTCCACTCAAGGCGCTCATCCAAGAGCGACTGCGTGCCAAGATTGTGCGCCAAGAGGTCGACGGTGACGACGCGGATGACATGAACGACCTGCTGACCATGGACAACCACCATCATCATCACCAATCTCGCGAGCATCAGCATCAGCACCAACGTCACCACCACAGCCACCACCATCACCACCGCCACCACCGCGACATTGAGCTGCCGTCGCCGTCGCATGCACATGGACCTGTACGTGGGGCTGGGATCACCCAGCAGCGTACGCCCCGACAGCCTCAACCTCAGCAGCAGATCCAAGAGGACTTGGGTCATGGCAATCAGTACCAAATGGAGGACACCATGCCAGTGAATCATCGCCAAAAGCGCCGCAAGGGCCACCACCAGAACCAACCACAGCAGCAGCAATCAGATCACTACAGTACGAACCAGAAGCGGGTTGATTACTACACGTACGAACACCACCAGAAGTTTGACGGGTACTTCCGTCAAGACTGCAGCTTCGGCAGGGACTTCCACGACGAGCGCTACAAGACGCTCGGTTACCCGGACGAAGAGGAGGAGGACAACCAGCGCTCGCCACTGGCGTCTCCATGGAGGGGACAGTCTGCACCACCCAACAACCAGTTTCATGACCAGGGCCCAGAGGGAGAAGTGGAAGATGAAGGCGAAGGAGAAGACGGCCAGCAGGAACAACAACCACTCAAGTCTGTCGTCGGTGGTATAGAGAGTCCCAGGTACGCGCCGCTATCACCGCCATCATCTTCACATCAACAGCAGCAGCAGCAGCATCGCTCAGTGAGTGCGGAGCTTAGGCACGTGCGTGATCGTGACTCGCGCGTGCATCCAGTCGACCACAGCTTCCACAATGCACGTGAGTCGCAACACGAGCATGAACTGTCGATGTCTTTATCCTATAACAAAAACAATGATGACAACGCGAGAGGGCGTCACGTGTACCCTCGAGGTCACTTCGAGTCGCAGCTCTACGAGGACGATGTCCACAACAGCAAGCAGGAGGAGGGCAGCCCCACAGAAAGCTACCACGGCGAGAGTCATGATCAACACCAGCACCATAAACACGGTCACCATAACCGCCACCAGCAGCACAAACAACAACGCCACCATCACCATCAGCACCACCAAGGCAGCCACCGCAACCACACTAGAGCGAGCTTCGAAGACCCGGAGAGCCCTCGTCGCGTACTACCACGGAAGCGCGGCTTTGCCACTTTTGAGGACTCGTACGAGGTGGCAAACAGCGATACCATCAGCCACAAGCCGCACGAGCGGTCGGCGCGTCTTCGACATTACGAGGACGCTGTCTCTGACTCCATTGGCAACACTGACAGCAGCTTGACGCACAACACGGAGAAACACGAGTCTGAGCTCAGCTACAACAGCCACCAGCACCAGCGCCACCATTTCAACCACGACCGGTTCGGAAACAGCGCCTTCTACGTCGACAACCTGGTCACGAGTCCGCTCGCGGCCGCTTCGAGCCTCGCGCCGCTGGTGTTTGCGGCGGCGACGTCGCCTCGCCTCGAAACCAAACGCGCCAGCGGCAACTTGGGGCGACAGCAGCGTAACCAGGTTGAAACCGGAATGGTGTCATCCTATTCAGCAGTAACACCGTCCTCGGGGGCGTTGCCAGCGCCACTGGACATGGCGATGGTCAAGACGACACGGAGGCACCATGCCGACTTGGACGCGATGCCCCAGACGAGTGGCCATAACGGTACTACCAAGAGCACTCTGATCAACCGGCGCTCGTCCTCGACGCTCCTTCGCCGCCTGGACGCGATGCTCTCGCCCGGATGTCACCGCGCAGCCACGGTACGCTTTAGTATCATAGTTTTCAATGGGAACCGTGGATGTATTTGTCACTCATTATTCGTGGTTGCTATTGTTGTTGTTGCATTATGTAGGCGTTCGTGGAGAAGCGGAGACGACGCGCCGCCAACTCGACGCCGCGGACGATGGCCACGCAGCGCTGGCTGCAGTCCATGGATCCGCAGTTTCGAGAACGAGCCGCCACAGACGCTTCTGCCACTTCCCACCAGGAGGACGACCTCCAGTTTAACCACCACAACCAGGATCCGTATCAAGAGTCAACCCTGGCACTACCGCCGTTGTTCTCCGCCGCCGCCCGAAGTGCCAGCTCCTGCAGCAACCGGAGCAGCCGCTCTTCCGCTGCATCGTCCTGTGCGTCGCCAGTATGAAAGAATATGAAAGATATGAAATGCTCTCTCGAAATGATAGGACACGAAATGATAAAACAGTGAAATGAAGTATATTGTAGTAGCATGTGCTTCTTCGAAGCTGTCCTGGGGAATTGGTTGAGAAGGTCAAATTATAGATGAGCTTTTAATGAAATGAAGCAAATGCACTGTTTCCATTGTAAAATATCACCATTCCTCGCTTTCAAAGTAGGTTGTTTGTTTGTCCTCTTGGCACTCTTTAGTACTGCAAAAGCGGATGGTACGCGTCGGCGTCCATATCCATTCGCGCCACCGCAGCCTTCGTTGCCGTCGATCGGCGGCGCTTGACAGTGACGACAACCACCACAAGCGCCACCAGCGAGCACAAAGCTACGAATGAACCAGTGGTCACGCTTTCATTTTCGCCATCAGCACCACTACCTTCATCACCATTCAGTAGCGATGAGAACATCGAGAACGCGTAGGATCCGTAGCTGCTGCTCGGCTTTGGAAGCGCGAGCACGACGGTGAACGCAAACTGCGCGACGAGGCCGCATGGAGTCCACGCCTCGAAGAAGACCTTGGTGCTCTCCTGCGCAAACGTTTCGTCCTCGTCGCTGTTGCTGCCGTACCAGAGCTTCCACTCGCCACTGTTTTTCACTCGGTAGCGCCAAAAGACAAGCTTGGTGGCGTCCGAGTCGCTCAAGATGGAGTTACTGCTCGCGCTCGTCGAGGTCTCGACCAGCTTGTAGAGCTTGCTCTTGAACTGACATGCACCACCTTTCCCAATAGTGGAGCACCCACTGGCGAGTTCACGGCGAACTTCGGTTCCTGAGGTCGCACCGAGCGCCTTGGAGGTTTTCGCAGCGTCGCTCTTCACTTTCGCGATCGCAGTGGCCAGCGAATCTCCTCCATTCACGACTAGGCACTGCTCAAACGTACACGTTTGATTGGCGTCACCCTCGCACTTCTGCACGTCGTACTCGTAGCCACACGTGTAGTCGGTCCAAAGCTCTTTCAGCGCAGTCGAGAGCTTGACGCAGCGCTTGCACTGTCCGCTCGTCACTGGTGTGGTCTCCTGAGTTGCGCACGTTTGGTCGCTCGCCTTCGCCAGCGGGTTCTTCTTCGAGGCGAGCGTCTTGATGAGGTCGCTACGCACGTCGTCGTCGTTGAACACTTTTTTGGCCTGCTTGTCCGTTTTCACGTCCGAGTAGCTGGTCTCCAAGAAATCTTGTTTCTGCCACACGTTGGTGTCGCAGCGCTGGTTACTACTACTGTCGCTGTCACTGCACGCGTCGTTCTCGGCGTCGTCTCCGAACTGGAAGAACTGCTGGACGAGACTGTCCACTTTCTTCACGTTTGAAGAGGACAGTTCATTCCCAGCGTCCAACCCAGATGGACACTTGTGCGTCGCGCGCGGACGGAACTTGTCCACAATCGCGAGACAGCCGGTACATGTCGCATTGCTGGCATAGTCGCTCGCGTCGAGTGTGAGCGTGTACTTGCCGTAGGACGCAAATGAGAGGTCGTCGATTGCGTCGCGGCGGTGGCTCTGGTAGTACTTCCACGTGTACGTGTGCTCTTCCTTATCATTGCCATCACTCAGTGCGACGATGATCGGCGCCGGCAGCACGCGAAGGTGGTGCGAGACGTCGCCGACCGCGAACAGGTTGAGCAGCTCAATGACAGTAGGCGGCAGCGCTCTCCGGTCAAAGAGCCCGATATCCCCGAGCGCCGAGAGGCTGAGCAGGCGAGCGCCATCAAAAGCCTCCGAGGGCAGTTTCTTCGCTGAGACCTTGATCTTTGGACCACCTTTCGAGTCGTCATCGTAGCTGTTCGTGCGAGAGTCTGCCACGTAGTTGTCGCTCGGGAACGGCACGGGCACGCCCCAGTCACTCGCGATCTTGGAGAACTTGCATTTGCTGAGCTTTGTAGTCACTTCGTGCTTGAAGCCGAACGGATGCGTGTTCCACGAGCAGGACGGCTCACCAGCGGAGGCGGTCTCGCATTTCGTTTCCACGCAAAGCTTCTTACCGTTCGCGCCGTCCTGGAGCTCAAAGCCCACGGGACACGTGCAGAAGCACTGGCGCTCGCCCACCGACGTCACGGAGCTCACGGGGATGCCGCCCTCCAGGCTGTCCTCGCATTGGTACGAGTGCGTCACTGTGAACGGACTGTAGAGCATCAGGTCCACGTTCTCGTTCAAGAAGATGCAGTTCTCGAACTTGCCCTTGCAGCTGTTCTCGCCGTGCTCGCAAATCTGGAAGTTGAACGCCTTGGAGACCTTGAACTTGCGCTCAAACTGCTCCACCTCGTCGTACGACTTGACGTTGTTCACAAAGCTGATCACGCCGATCGCACGCTCCGCTTCCTTCCCACCCTCGTCTTCACCGTCGTCCAAGGAGCCCGGCAGCGCACCGAGCACGCGGCCGAACTTCGAGAACCCAGCGACGCGGTCGAGGTCGCCCTGGAACACCTCCTCCGAGAGGAAGAGGCTCGCTGTAGACGACTCCAGCACTGTTGTCGTGGTTGTGGTCGTGCTGCTAGCCAATAGGTCGTCCTCACGCCCGTGCTTGCTGCGCTCAATACGCTCCTGGCAACTTCCAGACACAACAGTGGTCATAAAGTCAATGGGGGACTCCGCGCCGTCCTGGAAGAATGTGTACTCCTTGTCCTTCATGTCCGCGATCCAACTCTCGATCCGGTTGAGCGACGACTCGTTGAGGCACTTGGAGAGCACGAGCAATACAGTTACGTTCATGGCGTTCTCGCGCTTCGTATCGGCGACTGAGCACGCGATGCGGTCGCTCGGGTCGCCGTAGTAGCCGTTCACGGTCATCAAGAGGCTGGCGGGCAGCGGCTCCAAGGTCGCGCTGAAGAAGCCACCACCAGAAACAGCGCCTGAGGTGGATGTGTGGTCCGCGTACGAGCGCACCAGCGCGCCGTTGAGCTCCACAGATACACCTGCGGTTTGTTGAGCTGTCTGAGCGAGCGTCAACAGCAACGCTGGCAGCGCCGTGCTGAGTCCACCTAGCAGCGCCGCCTTCATGGCTTCGTTCTCGCAAGCTCACGCAGAGAGAGAGAGAGAGAGAGAGATGGCCCTTGTGCGGCCTCACGATACAAAGAGAAAGAGCTCTTGTGCGCGCGCTCACTGATAGGAAGAGAAATACTAACAGCGCCAGCAGTGGCGGTGCTGCTGAATCCAGCGCCCCTTGGCATCGGCCGCGCGCCCCGACTCGCCAGCGTAATGGCATCTTCATGCCAAGTCCAAAAATCTTGAACCGTCGCCAAACAAAAAAGCACTAAAGTAAAACTACTGTAGCAGCAGCAGAATGAACGGACGAGACGTGCGTTGCCGCTTGAGATGCGAACAGAGCAGAGGGCTCGCGCATTTACACACTCACACACACGCGTCTATCAAGCTCCACTCTTCACCTCTGCAGACTCTTCGTGACGCGGATCCATCCTGCGCGTCCACACAATAACAGAGCCCGCACCAGCAGCTACCAGGATGACGAGGAGCTCTCTCCAGCGCGTTCTGCTCTTGTTCGCATGCGCTCTCCAAGTGCTTCTGTCAGCGCTGCCTGTAGTGCGCGCGGTGTTTGTCGAGTTCAACCGCGACATCGCGCGCTCGTACGCGGGCGACGCGCCATTCCTCACGGACGCGACCGACGTGTTCAGCGACGTCAACTGGCTGCAGAGCTACCGCGCATCACCCGATGCGAACCGCCCGGACCTTGCGACGAACGGCGGGTCCTCGCTCATCAAGTGCGCGGAAGTGTCCAGCGAAGACTGCGGCGGCAACACGGCGACCGTCGTGGTCGCGATCTCCAAGTGCCTCTCGGACGCGACAATTAAGAAGATCAAGGACTGGTTTGAGAACATCAAGGCAGCGAACACGAAGCTCACGCTCCGCAAGGAGAACACAAATGCAGAGCTCAGCTTCAAGTTCGTGCTGTATGACTCTTGGTGCACGACCCTAGCAGATCGCATCGCTACCTTCTGGACGATCTTGCGGCTGGATGGGCTTAGGGGATGCGGATCTACCTCAGTCTTCTTCCCACCGCTCACAAAGCCAGCAGCCGTCGTCGGATTCTTCAAGGACGACGACGCCTATGTGGAGCTGCAGAAGTACGAAAAGGACTGGGGAGTGCAGTTTGCGTACAACTTCCAAGTGAATGAAGCGAAGACAACAGCTTATGGCACGGCGCCTGCTGTAAAACCAAACGCAATCTACCTGAAAACCATCGAGGATCTAAAAGCGTACTCTCCGTTCACGATTGGAACCCCAACTCGCTTCACGTGCACCTCGCGACTTGAAAATGGAAGTCCCTTCCAGTATTACGACGCTTTGGGAGACAAGCAGTGCATCTGCATGTGCCCAAGAGGCTATAAGATGGGCCGCAACTGGTGGGGCAAGCCGAGCTGCAAACAGCTAAGCAGCTACTCGACTGACACGAGTTGCAACGATTGCGTCTGGGACTCGTACGGCCCATTCAAGTTCGAGGTTACTGAAGAGCTCACGAGCTGCAACTTGTCGAAGCAGATGACCTTGAAGGGGATGCCCGTGCCGCCACTCATGACCTCGGCCGTCGACGACGGCAAGAGCTTGGGTCAGGTCACGCTCTCGACGTCCCCGCAGTTCTCGTCCGTGTACGACGGTGACGAAGTGGCGAACGCGCTGTTCAAGGTCCTGGGGCTCGTTGGCAAGTGCGACCGCGACAGCTTGCTCAAGAAGCGGCCGCTACAACTCCCAAAAGGATCGTATTCAAGCCCAAAGAACCCATCGCTGACGTCCACCGCCAAGGCCCAAACCAAGAAGTACGGGTGGACCAACTACCAAGCAGACCCATCCAGCGCCTTCAAACAGCTTTCCATATCATCCTACGGGAAGTACAATCTGGCTGCATTGGCTGATGGTCACAGCGGGTCGTGCAAAGGCTGCATCGCGATTGTCGACCAACACCGTCCGCGCGCCACCACGGAATGCCCTGCTACGTTTTGCGATACGTCGGGACTGCTGCCAACCACCAGCGATGGTGTGAAGAACGCGCAGCTCAATGGCGTGAACGTCTGCAGAGCGAACGCGTCCATCCAGCAGTTCTTCGCGTTTCAGGAGAAAGCGGCGAACGACGCGTGCAGCAGTGGTAGCTCTTCGAACCGGTGCGACGAGCAGCTCTTTGAGATCCGGAATTTCTTTGCCGACAAATTCACTAATTCCAGCAAGACGTACAGTGATGGTCGCCAGTGCTTCTCGCCCGCGAGTGTGTGGATCGACTTCCTGGGATCCCCAGCGGTAGGGGTGGATCCTTTCCCGACAGAGAGTAGTGCTGCACTGCAGGTGGATAACCCTGTGGTGCCTGGGAAGTGCATGCGCTGCTGCCACTTGGACGTCAAGCTCAGGGAGAAGTGGGTCGACTACCTATGCGACTCGGACTACGACACGGAGCGCTGCGACGGCTCTGACAGTGAGACGTGTGAATACAAGCAGTGCCTGACCTTTTCAGGCGACTCCGCGACGACAGCCGACGCTCAGATCCACGCGAGTGTCAAGACAGAGTCAGAGAACGTCCTCAAACAGTTGACAGTGCAGCAGCTCTTTGAGAGCAAGACCCAGATCCATCGTGCGCTATCGTGCACCAAATTTGGCGAGACAACCGACAGCTCGTGCACCTACACTGCCAAGATCAGCGACCTCATCGAGACGAAAGCTGCTTTCCACTCGGACTGGCTCAGCTTTGGCATCAGTGGGAAAGATCCAAGCAAGTTTGTCTTTTGGAGGTACCGCGTCGCAGGCGAGAGCGGCAGCAGCAAGTGGCGGCTGCTCAAGACGAACGCAAACCACGTGTTCTCGCAGTCGGAGACGCAGATCACGATCGAAGCGTGGTCGCAGTGCGGGATCACCAGCTCGTTCACGTTCTTTGTGCACCTGCACGTGCACAGTCCAATTCAGGTGTGCGAGAAGTTTGACTCCATGTGGCTCCAGACGCTCAATCTGCCTCTGAAAACCCAGAACCATCTCTGCAATTTTCCCAAAAGCGACTTTGTCGAGCTCACGTTCAACTACATGCCGAGCCTCGGGGTGCAGTATGACAACGTGTCGTTGCCTACGTCGTTGTCGATGGCCGTCAGAAGTGTCGTGTGTTCGGCGAGCCTCGACGGTCGCCCAACTGCCGAGATCCTGCGCCTCGCGAACCAGAGTTCGTACGAGCTCGTGCGTCGGTTTGCGATCCAGCTGCAGCACACTCCGAGCACAGCGCCGCTCACAAGCCTGGGGATCCAGTGCAAATTCATGTACGCAAAGTACGACAAGTCCACTGTCACGCAGACGTGCAGCAAGAGCTTCACGTTGATGGACTGCGACGAGCCGTGCATCGGCACTGCGAAGAGCGACACGTGCAATTCAACTACCTGCAATAACAAACAGCTCCCGGGTCTCTATGAAGCCTGTGGTACCAGCGTCGTCACTGCCAGCGTGACCCAGACGCTGTTTGAGGTATCGGGCAGTGAGTGTTGCCAGTCGTGCAGCGTAGCGACGAAGTGTACCCCGCTGGTGTCCATACCGCCTGGAGCGGGCGATGTCATCAGGCTCAGCCGCTGCGAACCAGTCAAAGCGACAGGCGTTGCAGTGGTGTTCGCGTACGCAGGACAGCTGCTTGGGGCAGCGACGAGTGCAGCATCGACACTTGGGGAAGCAATTGGACCTCTCGCTGCTGTTGGCATCGCTGTGTCTGTAGTTGCGGTTGTGGTGGTGGGACTCGTTGCTCGTAAACTGCAGCGTCAGAAGCACGAGCAGTTGCTGAGTGAGGACGAGCTGTACGTGCTCATGGAACAGTAGGTGCTTGGTGGCTAAACTGTTTGCATACGGTATGTGTATTGCAACATGTCATAAAATAGTGATGATGGTGATGATGATATTGCCTGCTCCCGTGCTGTAAGGGTTTCACGTAGCTTACACAAGTGTAGCTGCTGCATGCCAGGTAGGAAGTAGGTAGATGGTCTATGTATGTACGACTGAAAGCATACACGCACGAATACGAAGCAGCACTTCCCAAACCCGCTTTGCATGCAACACTTTTTCCAACCAATCTGATGGATAACCACTCTCCGATCTCCACGACGCAAAGCCGTCGTCATTGCTCTCACTCCAGGTATCTTCAGAATCGGATGCGCTCGCTTCGCGCCTAGAGATGGACCAAGAAGGTGGAGATAACACAAGTGGCGAAACGACAGCCGATACTGCTGAGACTACCACTTGATTGCTGTGAGGGGCGTCTTCTAAGCAGCGACACCTCACGGAGGCTGCCGCTCTTTGATCGCGTTGCGACCAGACAGCGTGTCCAAATCGACAGTCTGATGCTGTTGTTGTCGTGGAGGCAGCGGCTGATGCGCTGAGCTGCGAAGACTTTTCCTGATTGCCTCATGAAACCCTGATGACCAAATAGGGCTTTATCCTTATTTTCTCGCAGAGCTCATTCAGGCCAAATATCCTAACGTAAACTGTCAGTGTTCCTCTTTTTGGATCCCTTAGCTTTTTGGGCTTCAATTCGCCAATTTTTATCAGAATTCGGCACGAACAACACCAACAGAAAGCTGAAATTTCCCAGCGTTTGACTATACAGATATCCCCCAATAAGTTACATCAAAAATTGGCCATCCGCGTATTGGGTTTGAGAGGTATTCTGCTTAATGCAGGTAAACAAAGTATTAAAAAATGAAGGTTGGGTCAAAATGGTGCGGCACACAAT
>JALBZB010001279.1:0-11012 GCA_038050625.1 Pythium sp. MPC-2022a
CCCGACCCCACCCCCCCCCCCCCACCGCCCCCCCCCGCGCCCCCCCGCGCGCGCCCCCCCCCCCCCCCCCCCCCCCCGCCCCGCACGCGATAGGACGTGAGAGTACCAGAGCAGCTACCTTTGTGAGCAAGGCATCGTTTGGTACGATTCACTAGGACGATCTGCGGCTTCCAACTGCTCTCGTCCTGGGTTTCCTCTGCGTCCAACGTATGTTCTCCAAAGTGGACAACGTTATGGATGCAAAAGTATCCTTCTTACTTCGCGAGTGATGGTCGGCTTGGGTCCTTGAGTCTGATGGACAGAGTGTTTGGGAATGACTCGAAGACTTGCGTTCTCTGCTCTGCCAGCTCGTGGTATCTTTCTCGATACCAGTTCCACTGAAAGCTCTCGTTCAGTTTCAAATGGCTGAACTCTATCCAAGTTGCATCTTGAGGTGACTTGATGACATACCACGACTTTCACAGGGCAACTTTATTTGTAGTTCACGTGGAGCCACTTGAAGACCTGAAGGTAGTTGCTCTTTACCATACTGTTCATCGCGAGGCGAGTGCACCACGACCGTCGGTGCTCGTACAAGTGGTGGTTTTCCGCTGCGGCGTTCATCACAGCTGAGGAGCACCGGGTGTCCGTGTGTTCGTCGAGCCCTGGGGTATCTTCACATGAACAACCTTCTGCGGCTGTGAAGTTCATGACGTAATGTCAAAAGACCAGGTCCACGTCCATCTGCTTTAGCCATCTCACGACTTCCTGTTGGCCATTCTCCACCGCCGTTGTAACTCGCACATGCCTCTCCAGTTCGCTAGTGGTGGAGCCACTGAACGACCTCGAAGTGGCCAATGCCGGCAGCTTCTTGTACAACGCATCTGTCCACTGTCTCTCAGCGCGCACAGCAATGTGGAAACGTGCGCGAAGTCTGCAGCAGTAATTGCACCACATGAGCTCTATCTCAACCATGAGCTTGGTGTTGGTCTCCTCATTTCCCAGTAAAACCTCAATCGTTTTGCGTCCACTGGCTTTTGCTGAACCCATTTTGCCGAGTGATGGTCAGCCTCTGACCCAGCAACCCAAAAGCAAATCAGCCACAAACCAGAGCTGATTAACAGCAGCCAATGGCTCCAAATCACAAACCTGCCATTCGAACCATCAGTTGTTTGTTTCATCCCAGCTGTCGCTCGACTGGTTTGAAAAGAGGGGGCTTTTGGGTTGGATCGTTTGGAACAATTTGCATCAACCAAGTAGATCTACCCTACTTCATCCTCTTATTCTCGAATCCGCCTCCCCCAGCGCACTTGAACCACACTGATAGATCCCAATCCCACAATGGCTCGCGCTCTCCGCTACCTGGTTCTTGCTGCCACTCTTCTCGCGCTGAGCGCCCAGCATGCGAGCGCGTCCAGCCAACTGGGAGGTGAACCCAAGAGGTTTGTCACCAACCCACCAGTCGGCGATGGCAGCACAATCAACGGATCGACACTCATACAGAGCCAGCAGCTCACTCCCGTCCCTGTATCCAGCCACGAAGGAGAAGGCGTGACATCAGAGACTACTACGATGGAGAGCTCTGACAAAACCGGAATGATCGCGATCCTCATCGCGGTCGTGGTGGTGGTCTGCATCGTCGCAGGCTTTCTGCTCTTTATCAGCAAGCGAAGGCAACAAGCTCGCGATCGAATCAGCACCATCATAGACGCGAGCGAAGCCCCGTATCACAGTGAGATCGCGTAGCGAGACTTAGTAGAGCAAGTGCTAGCACTCGAGAAGTATTTATTGCGGCAATAAGTTGGTCGCACTTTTTAGAAATATGATAGCTGCTCGCTGAGCCATAGGCTAGTAAGCGGGTCTAATGCAGTTCGACTTTCTTTACCTCGCAACAACAAATAACTGGGTCGTGGTGCAGTGTGTTGATGTCTGCCACAGCTTAGCATACATACGCAATTGTATCTTCGGACTTCCTTTTTGAACAAGGTGGAGTCATGCCCCATGGCGAAGAGCGAGTTTTAGTCGAAGTCCAAGGAGTGGTTAATACTCCATTGATTGGCAACAGCAACAGGCAGTTTTGTGAGCATTAACGATGAGACGTAAATCGGGACAAGCAGGAAGCCACGGACCTCAATAAAACCATTTCAGCCGCGAGTGCGACCTCTGCAAGTCCAACACCACTAACGAAATCGACAAAGCTCCGCACGACGCCGAGAGTTTCCTATAGGTTGTCGAATTTTTGTTGTGCAACATCAATATCGTGTTTGACGTAGTGGCTATCGAACGTAAGAATGTCGACGGCCCAAGCAGCTCTCACGCCATAAACCTTGGCCTCGTTGTGGACGCAGTCCTCAAAAGCTACTGTGCTGGTGGTGGTACGGCAGTAAGCACAGCCCATCAGCATGGAGATCGATTTGGGGAAGACCCTAGACGTCATGTACAGTAATGCGCATGCGTAAAATACATGTGCCCACTGTTCCCGATGGTACACGGAACTAAGGTGCCTGCCCTGTCGTACCAGTGGATTTCCCTGCAGTCACAAATACACATCAGACAGCACTACCATCCTAAGCACGGACCCGTGGCCTACATGCTCTTCTTTGACGGAGGTAGCCACGACAACCCAGGCCCTGGAGGCAGTGGCTCAGTCATCGTGAGGCACGAGGATACGGCTTCTACAGCGACGCTGTTTTGGGTCGCATCGATGTCCTACAGACACCGAAGTACCACCAACAACGTGGCGGAGTACCGTGGTCTGTACACGGGTCTCCAAGCTGCGGCTCACTGTCGCTGGACTCCGCTGGCGGTCGTGGGTGACAGTCAACTCATCATACGACAGATGAAGCTGAGACGGCCTCCGCAAGTCGCGTCGCTCAAGGTAGCCTACACCTATACCATAACCCAGTCTGACAGCCTCCAGGTCGTTGGCTGGCATCACCACTATCGTGAGTACAACAAGATGGCAGATAAAGTAGTCAACATCGCGATGGATGCCGGTACCAGTCAGCAAACGCTGCACTCAGACGATCGACCTGTTCCTGCAGCTACCGAAGCGCTACTCGCGAACGACATCGCCCAATGGTTTTCACCACTCCCGGTGCACGACACCGCATAAGCATCTTCGACGAAAGAGCCGAGCGCAGTTCGACGGGACAGACCCAACAGCAGTCTGACGGGGCTACCCACCGCCCATCCCGACACCAGCTCTCTCGACGGACAGAAGCGACCAGCGCTGGCGCCGCTCGTCGGACCCGCCAGCCTGTAGGGTTAAACTAGTTCAAGTGCATTGCACCAGTAACTCAATACACATCATCATCATCACATCAGACAACACCTAAACTGCTTGACCATCACTCTCGCAATATCAACTGACCACCATTTGCTGGATGGATGGTGTGGTTGACCGCTCACGGGCAACGTATGACAACAACAGCAACAACACGAACGAAGGTGAGGATGCGGCAGGTGGAAGAGTTCAGCGGATTTTCTTGCATCCAGAATGGCAACACCAGTGTACATTATTTAGTGTCGGCTAGTCGCCTCCGAGCCCTCGACTACTGGATGACTCTGCGGGCCAAGAACCGCTGAGCTGTTGCAAATTGCTGTACTACGCAGTAGTACTTGGTATCGGCTTCATTTCCCATTTAGTCATCTCCTGCCCACATCAGCCTTCCTACCAAGTCAAACGTCCTTCCGACCAACCCCATCAAGCTTCGTCCAGAACAACCATGCAGTCGCGTCCTCTTGTGATTATGCTTGTTGTGCTGCTCACCGTCTCTGAAAGCTTCGTTGGCGCCAAACACGGCGACAAGCCAGGGTCTTCGAATCCGTCATCACCATCGGAAACGGACCCAACGACTTCCTCGAGCCCCCACTCGTCCATCTACCCTTCCGGAGCGGACCCAGTAACTTCGTCGAACCCCAGCTTGTCCACCTACCGATCAGGCTCTCAATACAGTGGCGGTTCGTCATCTATGGACGGCACCAGCGGCATCTTCGTCAATACCAGCTCCGACATCCTGGAGCCATCACCGTCGCCGACTGTGGCTGTGACTGTCATGTCGACATCAACACCGAACAGCGTCAGTGCCTCAGGCCTCGTCACCACAATGTGCGCGCCTGTGATTGGTGTCATGGTCGTGCTGTTCTGGTAGTGATGGATCCTTATAATGCTATAGTATGCATATTGAATCGAAGTACTAGCTCTTGAAGCTAACCCCAATTGTCAAAGTCGCACCCTATATGTTTGTTAGTTTTCCCGTGGTACTTCACACGCAACACCACAGAATACTTTCGATGTGTTTTTCTTTCTATTTGAATAAGGATTCCGGCTTTTTGCTTGTTGATGACGGAACGGCTCCGTTCCCTAACGGAACTTGAAAAAGGTCGAGTTTGCAGAGATTTCACGGTTGTAGGCGGACCTAACGCAGTTTACCTTTACTTCGCAGTATCTATCTCTATGGCTTGCTTCAGGGTATTGTTTGTACCTTGGCGCTTGGCACCGCTCAGCCTCAACATGTACTCGAATCACTAGCGGAAGTATCGGCAACGTTGACGGGACAAGGCGTGATTTGTGCAGCATTGTTGCTAGAAATCAGTGAGAGAAGCACGAGACGGCAACATTCTCAGGCTCAGCCTTCTTCTTCATGACGAAGCGGAACTCACATACTCTTGGCTACTGATGTCAGTGAGAGCTCCGTCAGACTGAATCTCCACGATATTCATCCACTGAGATGAGAGCCCGTGCTCAGATGGAGCGACAGCCAACTGGGACCAGTTGTCGTTACGGAAAGTCTCGAACGTACTCTGAACGAGCACTAAAGGTGACGGTGAGAGCAATTGCTGATGCTTTGTGACGCGGAGGTTGACGTTGAAAGCGGATGCGCCACGTAAGACTCTGACTACAGTACACACACAGGAGATCACCTGCGCGGTGGATTTTCCTGAACGAACCTTTGCATGTGCACTATGAATCGTGGACAGACAACTGTAGCCAAATTGCTCGGTCAGCACTCACCACACGGGTCATGTGTTGATGCCCATCGGTTGGCCAGCCGCACTTTTCAAAAGTGGGGGCTGTACTTATGAACCACCCCCTACGAAAATGGACCTGTTGAGGTCACCCCTTCCATCGGATCTAATCTAGCGATTGTATCAGCATGCTAACCATGAATGAAAGCACGGCGGCCCCTTCTGTATCCCGATGAAGGTCGAGCAAAGGTGAGATGGGGCGGGGTCACTCAAGTGGATTTCTTGCACCTGGAATAGCGAAATACAAGCCACCACTGGTGGTGAGTACACGTACTCGGCTCCAACTGCACACGCTGATTACAAACACGAACTCCGCGCATGGCCCTCGCTGAGCAGATCTCTTTGCCAGACTCTGCATTTACTGCCAATCGGCTCACTTCCCAATCGACTCTCTCTAGCTCACATCAAGCCCCCAAGCTCCAGATTCAAGTCATGCAGTCGCACTCCATTGTGATTCTACTCCTGGTTCTTTTACTCGCTGTCTTCGGAAGCGTCGTTCCCGCTAAGGGCGACAAGCCATCCGGCGGAGGAGGAAAAGACTCGTCCACTCCAACTGGTGGAGCGTATCCAGGCACTTCCTCGAACCCGCACTCGCCCACCTACCACTCGGGCTCTCGATACAGCGGCGGCTCGTCATCGGAGGATGCCTCCGCGTCGAGCTCTGACATAGTCGCAACGTCGCCAACTGTGACTAGCGTGGTGCCAGCCACAACTTCGAAGAGCGCGAGCGACCCGAGCCTCGTCGCTCGAATGTGCGCACCAGTGGTCGACGTGATGGTCATATCTTTATTATTGCACCAGTTGTTATCTTTCGCTGATCATAGCGAAAGAGGGAGTTAGTGAGCGTCAGGGTATTGGATTCTGTACGATATCAACAGCTGCCTCATTCCTTTTCATGCCCTTTTCGACGCTTCGTTTTGTCGGAGGATCTACCTGCTGCACCACTATTAATTACCTTTCTCTTCTGCCCGTATATAAAGACGACGGTCTCGCTTGCATGCACAGTATTGATCCACGAGCCATAAGTCAGTGTGCGAGTATCGCCTGCAATACTGCGATCTCAAACGTCGAGACTACAACTCAAGCGAGGAGTGCAATAAGGCTCTTTGCGCTTCTGATGACCGGTTTGTAGTTGATACAAAAATCTCTCTGTGGATGAGTGTCTGCACTGGCACCAGTGCTCAACCAGCCGCAGGCTTGTCCACATAAGGGAGATCCAGCGCTCACGAACTGCATAGGGGACCAGCCTTACATGGCGCTCATAGCTTGCTCCCTAAGAACCCTTCGCCATAAAGCAACCTCCTCTTGAACAAATTGTCCGATCGCGTCGCCGCTGTATCGTAGTGACACGAATGAAATTGGTCGGACTACTGAAATCACTTGCAACGCCAGCACATGACATAAAATAAGATGGAGACAGGAAGCTTCACTCGCAATCGCAGCATCGATTCAGTAGTACATTCATATTCGTCCATTCACTTGTTTGTTTTGGTCACAATAAGTTGATCCCGGTCAACTTTGCCTTTCACTACGACCAGTAAATAATCAGGACACACACAACCAACGCACATGTCAGTCGCCATTGTTCATCGTGTTACACATACTAACCACAACAAGCAGCTCGTACCTTGTCAAAAAAAGTAGCAGCGGTTGCTGCAGCTGTCAGTATGCGCTTAAATGCGCAGACGGTTGTATCCGCGCATGGGCGAGTCGTGGAGCGTGGTCGGCGCAGCAGCCTCGCGGTTCTCGGCCGCCTTCTCGGCCGCCTGGACGTCCTCGGGCTTGGTCGGGTCGATCACGCGGCCGTCCGCGAGCGTGTACGGGTCGTCCTTGAGCGGACTGGCGCTGCTGGAAGCCGCGAGCGCGGCGCAGACGGCGGCGAGCGCCACGAAGCGCATGAACGACACCATTTCGCTTTCTTTCTTCTCCTTGTCTTCTTGCTCTCGCTGTGGAAATGCGGAAATGCGGAAATGGTGCAGATCGCTAATAGGTAAAGGAAAGGAAAGAGAGTCAGAGCCAGATGATCATCACTCTGATTTGTTACCTCGCTTTAGCGATCATAGCGATCCACAAAATATATGGTACTTAATAAAATAAAGCAAAAACGATTTCTACTTGGATATAGTGGATTTGACCAAATACTTGTGATAAAAGCGCGGCCAGTTCACTTCGCTTTGTGGACCCGTTTTCTAGGGGAATTAGTCGTGGATCGAACGTATTTAAAAGAGCGTGCTTCAGGTGCTTTGGACAAACCGGCGAGTGCTTTGAAGACCAAAACACCCGATGCATTTCCATGGGCATTAAGAAATAGTGTCGCTGTGACCAATGGTGGTACAAGAAAAAATTATAGGCGGTCGGAAGCGAGTGGACTGGGGCGTGGATTGTATTCATAATACTAACATCGTATGTCCAAACCTATTCTCAGAAACGAGTGCTGTAGTTTAGTAAGGTAGTTGCCACCAGAGCTAGCACTTTGGCGCAGAGGAAGCGTGTTGAGCTCATAACCCAAAGGTAGTTGCCACCCTTAGGGATCGGCCAATCTCTCACCGATGCGATAATATCCTGAGAATCTGTGCAGAGCTTCAAAGGTTTGTTGTAGAGCTTCCAGTGGTGCATTAGTTCGCGCAATATGAGCTACTGCACCTGCGCGGCAGAACACACGCTTTGGACGAAGTCTGACTTGATGCTGTGCGGGGAGTTTTTCAACTTCCGTTTTCAGTTCGTTGCTTCATTCTCTGTTAATCGGATGCCGCTTAAGAGAGCAGTTTGCTCGGAATTCGGTGCCGTTCTGAACTCAAGAGTTCAAGCGTATCGCCTAATCAGAATGCAGGATTTTCGCGAATGGATAAGCCAGTCGCGCAACAAATCAAAGAGCAGAAGCAGCCGATCTTGAAGACAAGCATGCGCCTGATTTCATCCACAACTTCAAAAGCTTCACGCGTGAGCGCACTTTTCAAGAACGAGCTGTGCCAAGTCTCTAGTACGCCCCACGCGCACGGCCTTCTGATCGACGTCGGTGGGTTAGGAGCGCCAGGCTCATCCCCAATGAGTACGATACGAGAAGCTACGCCAAGTGGCTCCAGCGCGACTGGCGAAGTGATCGCGTCACAAGTGCTGGACGCAGCAACAGCACAGCGATGGGGCGTGGTACGTACGCTGTTGACGACAGATGCAGGCTCCCACACACTGCTCCAAACAGACCAGCGAGCTGTGACAGATCTGTTTGACCAGGCTGTGGCACTTGGCAGTGTGCGACTGCTACAAGAGCTACTCAGCTGCAGACTTCATGAGCGAATAGAAGACACTCCACGATTTCTACAGCAACTGGTAGTCAGCGTCGTGCGCGAAGGCGATCCCGAATTGCTGATAGCTTTGCTTCATAAAGCCACTTGAACCAGCAGACTCCTTCTGCAGTCAGCCAGCAAGACGACGGTGAATTTCCAGAACCAGCCCCGCTCCTAATAGCAGTGGAGCAGGACAACGAGTGCGTCGTCGGTGTACTCCTTGAATATGACGCAGACCCGAATGTCGCGCTAAACGCTCCGGAGAAGTGGACAGCGCTGCACATGGCGGCAGAATGGGGCAACTCCACAGTGATTACAAGACTGATACAAGCCGGGGCAAACGCTGAAGCTCGCTCCACGGAGGGCGACACGCCGCTGCACGTTGCGGCCCGGAACAGCTACATCGAGGCTGTGAGCACTCTTATCAGAGCTGGTGCTAACGTAAACGCACGAAATTCCAGCGGTCTGACGCCTCTCCACATCGCGTCCATCGAAGGCTGCACACGCATCATGACTGTGCTGCTTCAACACGGCGCAGTTGTGAACGCCCGAGACGAGAATGGGTGCACACCACTTCATCTGGGGGCGTTCTTTGACGAAAACGGTGCGAGATTCGCCACTGGCGTCGAGGATACGCAGGTCGCAGTCGTGAACCTGCTGCTGAGGAATGGTGCAGATACTGAAATCCGTGATGCAGAAGGGAAAACAGCTCTGCAAAGTGCTCAGAGAGGCAGGTACGCTGTGATCGTGGCGCTGCTGCTAGATCACGTCCGGCAGAGAGAGAAGGAGAGGCAGAAACATGTTTGAGGAAGCGACAGAAGATAATAAGAGTGACTACACATACAGCAAGTGTTCAGCACGTTCAGTCAATAAATGCTGGAAATTCATTTATATGGACCTGTTCACGTTTGGCGCTGAGCGCCGTCTTCGTTGTGCCCAAGTTGCACGCGGGGCTTGACGCGCTAGCACCACTCATCAGCAGCTTCACCAGCCAGGACACCTGCAAACGCTGGACCATCCAGCAGGCGTGCGAGCAAGGCGACCTCCAGCCCCTCAAGTGCTTGGTCGATCAAGAGCCAACAAACCAGCTCCCGGTGTACCGTTCGCCTGTGTTCAGCCAAGCACTCGTACACACCGTCAAGCACACCAACGCGATAGAACTGCTCGAGTACCTGAGCGCGTATTGCCCAACTGGAGATGCATCCAAAGGCATGGCGGAGGCTGCGTGGTTGGGCAAAGTGCACATCATGGACTGGCTCCTGAAGAATCACTTGATAATCGAATCGCTTCCGATCGACGCCGAGAATGCCGCACGTGGTGGTCACCTGAGCGTACTGAAGCGGTTCAAGTAACGTGTGCCTCAATCTGATCCGTATCCTGTTGCCTCCTTAGCACAGCTCGCTGTACTCGGCAGCCACTTGGAGGTGGTGCAGTAGCTCATCGTGAACGCGCAGCAGGACGATATTGGTCTTCACATCAAAGCCCAAGCGCTGACGATTGCAATGAAGACTGGGAATCTGGAGTTGCTCCAGCACCTTTACGAGGACCTGAGATACTAGTTTACTGCGTGTCAATATTCCCTCGACGTCGTCGCAGCCTCTGTGAACTTCGAGATGCTCTAGTGACTTCGTGACAATCGCCTAGGCGAGATCAACTCGGTCGCTTTCTACGACGCCGTTAGGATGGGATCCATGGAGATTGTTGAGTGGTTGTTGACAGTTAAACCACTCAAGTACAATTGCGACAAGACTTTTCAAGAAGGTGCGAAGAATGATCACCTCGACCTGGCGCAGTTGCTGCACCGACGGGTAATTCCACTTCCGAAGTTCATCGCGACGGCTGCGATAGACGCGGCGTCCAAGGAACGCCTAGCGAGTACGCTGGAAACCGCGGCATCGAGTGGACACCTCTATATCGTTCGGTGGCTCGTTACCGACGCGATAGCTTCCGATGGTGCCCAGGCACACTGAACAGTGTGAAAAAGAGCGATGGTGGGTGCGACATCACACGGACGACTAGGTATCCTCCAGTGGCTCTTCTCTACTCTAGGTGAGTCCGCATTCGTCTTGAGTCTTCTCTCTCGTGTACGATGCAGCGCTTCCGAAAGCAGTGTCCACCGATCGGCTGGACGTCGTGCAGAGGCTCGTTCGCAACTTGGAAAGCTACTCGCTGTACCCAGATGAAATTGAAGGGCCCGCAATCCAAAAGGCAACCACGAAGGGCCACACCAAGATTGTTCAGTGCATCCACTCATATGGCCTGAAGAAAAACGTCCACAATATAGGATCGAAGCTGCGGTGGAGAACGGTCACCTGGATCTCGTCAATTGAATAGTAGCGAACGCACACATGCATAGGGATATCAGTGTCATTGCCACAGCCATAGCGCGGAAGGGTGATCTGGAGACACTGATTTGGCTGCACGAGAATGTGAACTGCACGTGGTACAGCTTCACGATGGATGCTGCGGCCACAGAAAATCACCTACACATTGTCACGTGGCTCCACGCGAACCGCAGAGAAGGCTGCATCAAAGCAGCGATGAACACTGCGGCGTCTCTTGAGGTGGTCGAGTGGCTGCACGCGAACCCAACGGATGGTTGCACCAAAAAGGTGATGTACAACTCAGTGAAGAGAGGGGATTTTGACACGCTTCTGTTTCTGACACACTACTTCTTCTGGCGACAACACAGCGACACACAACTTCGACACTGCGCTC
>JALBZB010001280.1:0-11009 GCA_038050625.1 Pythium sp. MPC-2022a
TTCCAGTTCAGCACTCGCATTCGCGCGCTCTGCAAGTCGATGTTGGAAGAACAGAAATGATTCTGAGAAAACCCATGTGATGGGAAATGACCTGGAGATGATGGCCCAACTATCCTTGTGTTTTTGATTTGATGCGGTCAATCCCCATTACAAATTAGGCCAAGGACAGTTGGAAGAAATCTGAAAACATCGTAAAGAAGATTGGGCAGTTGTGAGGAACGATTCAACGCCATTTGCGTTCTCGCAGTCGTCCGCACAGCCTTCATTCCACTTAGTTTGGAGGCGAAAATGGCATTTCCGTACTATGCCCCTTAGATCGCGGCTTCTCGAGTAAGTCCATCGAGTGCTGCTTTCGACGATCTCCTTTGACGTCGCACTGAACTGCTGCGAGTGCTCCCTCTGAGCGAGTACCAGAAAGAGCACTCGCAGCCAAAAAATTCCAGTCGACGCAACGGTGAACCCACTCCGATTCCAGTTCCGCTGCTGCGTGGGAAATGAAACCCGTCTACGAGTCGTGCTTCCAACGATGGTTGGCTCGAAGAAACATGGTGCTGGGTGATCTCAACACAAATCCAGCGAAAGAACGAAATTACCGCTTCTCATATGTCACCTGTCGAGTGTTGGATGCAGTAACAAGGGTTTCGTTGTCGTCAATTTATCCTGCAGTGTCTTCGATACCGATGACCCCCCAGAGAGTGACGACAGGATGTGAAGGTCCTACAACATCCGCTAGGAGAACCACAAGCTCGGCGTTTGCGACTGAGCATCCGCTGGCCCGACCGCAAAAAGTTCAACGACAAGCGTACGAAACTGAACGGACTCGTGGGATGTCAATCACTCGCTCATCTGCTGTTGAGCCTGCGCACCTCGATCCAGGATACGACCCTCGGCCAGTGCAAACCCACACACCAGCTGCGGGGTCATACACGATACTGCAATGTATAGTACAATTGCCAAAGCTGTCTACCAGTCTGAAAGCATTCGAAGAGGCTTACATTGCGTGTAGTTGCCGCCAGTGTCTTTACGACTGGGACCTTTTGCTGTCTAAGCTCGTGAAGCTGCTTAGCGTGGAGACGCACCAGCTGATGACTGAGCTCTCGGAACAGAAGCGCGCGTAAGTATCACTATTAACCTTATTCGTGCCACCGGGTATTGAACCTGCCTGACTAACTTTATTGACTTGTCTGTGAACTCCAGAGCTAACACCACTCGAAGTGACAAGAAGCTCGCAAAAGATGGGGCCACGCACCCACTTTCACGAGCACGTGAATTGGCAGTGGCAGCTGTAAAAACCGACAGCAAGAAGGCCGTCCCATCTCTCAAGCTACGACAACCGATATCCTGATTTCTCGTGAGAGCATGGTCTCCTCCAGTCCATCACATGTGTTGTCGTCGGATGTTGACGATTTCGGTGCGAAAGCGTCAAAACTGAGGAGATCAAAAGAAAATGGCAGCCACATTGACAAGAGTCTTCGAGCGATAACGTCCGAGATGTGGGCATTGAACGAAGGCCCAGTCATGGTGCGTTTGATCCGTGCATACGATGCCATTCAGAATCAGATTGTGCTCCAAGACGCGTTCGAGCATGTGCAGACACTTGCTCTGGCGGATATGGAGAGAGCACGCCTCTGACGAGACGGCGGTCAAGGAGACGGTAATCCCGTCTCACCCTAAACACCCGAGACAATAATCCCGGTATTTTCGTCTCCCTTCTAAAATCTCCCAAAAAAGGGAGCTGAAATCGCTGTCTCCATCTTCAAGTCTCCTTTTTGAAGGCATCGTACTTTAGTGAAATTTTTGTCTCCCAAAGGACCTAAAAGCTTTGATTCTAATTGGCTAAATTTGCCATCTCTTTCCATTTCTTTGCGATCTTCTGGAGTTGGAGGCAGAACAGCAACAACCAAATCCGGCATTGGACGTGGACTCAGCGGCAACCGTGGTGGAAGACAGTACCCATTTGCTGCGTCAAGAAGAAGAAGGCACACCTCCGCGATGAGCCGCGTGCACCAAAGCGTAAAGGATGCCATTCAACACTTCCAGCCTCCTCCTGGGTTCGTCGTGGTGCCTGCTAACGAAATGAGACGTCTATCATCTTCTCGTGGGGTATTCGATTCATGTAAGCGCAGTCAGCAGTGCTACCACTAGATCCTGCTCCCGCTGCTGTACGGATGTGCTTGGCAGGTGGGGCGTGTCGTCACAACTTCGCCTTTTCCCCGCTGTCCACTGGGAAGACATCGAGGGCGACCAAGCACCTACGAGACACCCATGGTGTCACCTCTGAGAAGACCGCTGCAGAAACGGAGAAGAGAAAGACCAGAGATGAAGAGCTGGACCTCCTCCGAAACTCACCGATGCACCGCGACAACCCCGCACCTGTGTATGTCCCACTGGAGACGCTGCGTATTGTGAACAACAATTTGCCTTACCGTCTTGCAGAGCACAAGGAATCGATCTCGATTCGCGAGTTGGTGATGAAAGAGGCCATGCAGGCAACGATCAATACCAAAGTGGTGTGTCATTCGATAATTGAGCAGTATTCGTCAACAAAAGGTGAAATTGAGGGCGTACTTCGAAACAACCGAATTGGCGCAGCTCCCTGCTTCTCCATCGTCGCTGATTTTTGAAGCTCCAAGGCGAAAACGACCAAGTTCCTTGGTCTGCGGCTTTACATGATCGAGACAAACTGGCAGTTCAAATCCATTTTGCTCGGGACACGTCACTTCGACCCACAGTACCGTGAGCGAAGCGGAGGCATTCGTGACCCCTTTCAGCGCTGGCTCTCCGACATTCTTTGTGACTTTGGCTTGAAGCCTAGTGATCTGTTCGGGTCCACAAGCGACGCTGGATCCGACGTTAAGTGCATGTTGTGAAACTGGCTGAAACTTGAGCTGGGAGTAGTGCATCCCCCACTTGGCGAACGCTACCACCAAAATGGCTTACGGAATGGTGGGCAAAGTGGCTTCTTCAAAGAACCCCGCTATGACTGACTTGATTCGGCGCATCATCAAAACTGTACCAAACGAAGC
Organism: Pythium sp. MPC-2022a; assembly: GCA_038050625.1. NCBI lineage: Eukaryota > Oomycota > Peronosporomycetes > Pythiales > Pythiaceae > Pythium > Pythium sp. MPC-2022a. The sequence continues at coordinate 3,027 of JALBZB010001280.1, forward strand.
ATGTTGAAGTCATGGGCACGCTCTTCACTGAGCTTATCCAGACGGCGATCGGTGACAAAGCACCGCAGCAACTGCTGGAGTACAAGGCACATCGCTTCCTCGGTCTAAATCGAGTTGTCCGACGCATTCTGGTCCTCTGGGACCCACTCGCCGTATGGTACAAAGAGCGGCTCGAGAAAGCTCGCAGCGAGGGCACTGAGTCACCATCGGCGCTTCCATTGCGAAGAGAGTAGTCCGACCTCATTCAGCTCCTCTCAATCCTCGAACCAATCACAGCAATCACAAATAAGGGTCAGAGCGAAAGCCCAAATCAAGTGGAAGTGCTGCTCACTCTGTTCAAGCTACGCATCTCAGTTTTGAGTTGAACATCTGCACTTCGCGACTTCCGTTTGACGAAGGATAACAAGATGTTTTTCCGCCCCGACGAATTGTCGTTGCTTGTGAGTAACACGCGTGCTTTCCTTCACAAGGCATTTCAGCGCAATTTCTTCTCCCGCTACACAGAGCGCAAAAAGACGAACCTGTGCTCCTATGTTCATGAAATGCAACTATTTCTACACCCAAACTTCAAGAACCTTGACGGCGCGCTGAAGAAGATTGTCTTCATACGCAACGTGGAATGCGGTGTATCGACAGCAGTGTCGCTCGCACACTTCGCCAAGGTCAAGAAGAAAATTCTCGAGAATGTGCGCGCAGTCATGGTGTCTGTGGCAACAGAACCAGAGGCTCCAGAGGTTCATTCACCTGCATCTGCTGCTACAGTATTCTCAGAGGATTTAATGGAGCTGTTCGCTGATTCAGTGCAAACCTATGCAGAACCAGAACAACAACGAGACCTGCGCGATACCCGCGTGGACGAAGAGTTGGAACGATGGATTGCGTCACCAACTACGCTTCTCCGCACCAGCGATGGACATGCAGAGTCCATTCTGTCGTACTGGCGCCGCCAAGCTGAAACTGGTGCTTTTGTCTTCCTGCCATTAGCAGCTCGTATTAACTTCGCCATGCTAGCATCTTTAGCACAGATTGAGCGAGGTTTTGGAATAGTAGGCCGAATAGTGACACCTCAGCGTAGCTCAATTGCGCCGTACAACATCGACATGTCGACCTTTCTCAACTGCAACCGACAGTACGTTGACGTGACGGAATGCGAGTGGGTTGGGACTGACGACGTTGTCGACTACACTCCCTCAAATGTGTTGATGCAAATGGAGCCTGAAAATGACACCGAGTTCGACGAGATGATGAGTGGCTACTTTTCTAGTGATGAAGACGATGGTGTCGACGATGACGAGTAATTGATAAGAGCGAAGTGCCTGCATGATGTGTATGTAATACATAATAAATGAACTTGCACGATTTATATTTGTTGTGTTCTCCTTGCTAACCCGCTCGTTCCCGAATACCTGCAGAGCCACAACATCTACTCCTTGCTTTGTCGAGCCACGTTGCCTTCATTCACTCGACGCTGAACTGCTTGCTCTATCATTTTGTGTGTTGACATTGCGACTGGCGGTAGCTGCGAACACGACCGGTGGCGCACCTTTGGTGCTGTCAATGTTGCCTTCGCTGCTTTTTCTGCCCGTGCAGCCACGCTGGCTGCTGCAAGGTCTGCTGCGCGCAGCGGCGCGGTCCGCGATTTTCTTCTGTTCTGCTGCACACACCTGCTCGAAGGTGAGCTTTGGACTGGTTGTGAATTTTTTGTCGCCACTTGCCCGCGTGATTTTGCAGAGATCCTTTGTCTACCTTCAGACGTCACATTTTCCTTATCAATTTCTTCCTTATCACTTTCATCTTCCTCACTATCCATGCGGTTCGCCACTTCTTGCTGCTGCACTTCTTTCTTCGCATTGCTCTCCTTGAAGCCACCATTGCCATTCTCGTTTACCGTTGCTTGAAACTTGAAATGCTTCATGCGAATTACATATGGAGTGGAGCTTGCTTGTTGATCAAGGAATGCTTGAAGGATCTCCTCAGTCCGCATTTCAGCGCGAGCAACAGCTTTCTTCTCGATGCAGGCGAGTGCTTCCAGAAGGTGAGCTTCGATGGCAACGTGAGAGGACGCCTCATCGCTCAAATGCCGACGCATAAGTGAGCGTGACTTTCGTTCTGCCAGTTTGGCTACGCCCTCCAAGCGAGAATCCACCTTTTGTTCGAAGGCGACAAGTTGGCTACTTGTCGCGCTCGCGGATTCCGCTGCCTGCTCTACAATTGCTCGTTGCGTCTCTGCTGCGTGCTGAGCAAAATATGCGGTGAGGAGCTCCTGAGTGCGGAGCTTCGAGCGCTCGACAGCTTGCTCTTGAGCCCCAGCCAGAACTTCGTTGATTCGCGCTTCTGTGGATTGCACAAATTGCGCTTGCTGGGCAGCGTGGGCATCTGCAGCAACACGTGCTTGGTTCTGCACTGCTTCGTGGACAGCCGAGAATGCACTCTGAATGCGCATCTCTACATGATGCTCGATAGCTGCGGGCTCCACATAGTTTTGCCGAATGATGCATGCGAGCTCCTCAGCTCTGGCTCAGGCTTCGGCCCTGGCGTGCTGAACACGAGCTTCAACGTAGTGCTGTTGCTCTTGCACCTGTTGGTTTTGTCGCTCATGCAGTTTCGCCTGAACAGTTGCTAAATCGTGTGTTCGTGCAGACACATGAGCAATGGCCACTCCAAGCCGTTCACCAGTACCACGAGTAGCTACAGCTGGGGCTCGATCAAACACCACCACCGGAAGCTCCTCCTCATCTTCGCACTCCATTGTGATCTTCTTTGTGTTCGTGCCGCGATATCAAACACTACTTTGAAATGATGTGTGGTCATTGATTCAGCCAATCTTGAAGGGTTGTTGCATGGCCAATCAGCGACTCAGAAGAGGAAACAAAGGGAGACACTGTACACTATGGCTCCGATTAAGTGCGTCTCTCGAGTCTAAAGACAGTGTTTCGAGAGACATAAAACCCAGGAGAGGATCTCTCGAGGTTTTACGTCTCTCGCGTTTTGTTGGGAGACGCGTCTCCTGTTCGTCTCGTCCGAGGCGTGGGAGAGCCGCTCGAGATCAAGATGGAATCAAGCAGCAGCGTGAGTCAATCCAAAAGGCGATGAAGAAAAGAGACGCAACCGTGGTAAAGTTGATTGTCCACATGTGGGCAACGAAGCAGCAAGAGTTACTGGAGCAGATTGAGTAGCTTTCGACCCTAAACACCCCGCACACACATGCAGCGCACGAGTCATTCGAAATGTGCAGCCCTCGCGTCAGATATCCAAGCGCAGACTTTGGTTATCAAAAGTGCGAGCGAAGCTGGACGAACTCGTTGGTGGTGGGGACCAAAATGGCTTATTCAGTTCCTTGATAACTTCATATAATGGAGCTGAATGAACTAGGAAACCAAATCACGCGAGAGGAAGAAGCGCTTTCGCAACTCGAGAAAGATGGAATGGAGGAGTTTATGCGGCTTTTCCAGTTTAGCCACGAAATCCGCGCGACTTGCAAGGCGATGCTCAACAGGACTGTGTGAAGAAACCGAAGTTGGATAGTGGAATCTGACTTGGTTCGTGCTAGTTCTATCTTGTGAATGCTGGAGTGAGATGTCAAGCGAATACAGTCGCCAACGTTGCAGTGCTGCAGAGTTTGAGGCGTTCGTCGTGCCGCATGTGCGGCTTACTTCCAAGCAATTGCTTTTGTCCATCTCGGTAATGGACATAAGAGTTTGTTGGCGACCGTTCGGAGTTGTTCTCTTCAATAATGCGGTAGGTTGCAGAACCGAAGACCTACATTCCGTGGTTGGTGACTTGGTGAGATGGTCTCAGAACCATTTGTTCCCAAGCTTGAGCTTGTCTAAGAAAATGCCGACTTTCTCTCAACTGACAGAATTGAGGAACCAGCGCGAGTGAGCTTCTGTTGACAACCTTCGTGTTCTTCAGACAGAGAAGGTGACAACGACGACGATGACGAAAGCTCGCGCGATGCTCCATCAAGCGCGACTCGCTGTCCGTGATGCTGGTGCAAAAGCGTTTTTTAGAGACAACCAGCCCGAATACTCGGCGGAACGGCTGTTTGCGTTCCACAAATACTGCGAGTGCGTGTCTCTGTGGCGCGTGGGGCTCGTGCTTTCCCTCAACTTGAGTCTGCCTCTGATCGTGCTGACCGTGCTCGACTTTGTCCCGCTCCAGGACTCCCCCATGCAGGCTGGAGCGCGAATGCCTCGTTCCGGATGTGCACGTCCGTGAACGCGATTTTTATGTGCGGAGGCATCATGGTGCAGGCGCAGCTTGTGGTCCCAGAGGTGAATCTCACAGCGTTGAGGAAGTTCGTGGTCATGGTGGTGGTCTGCGTCGGGTACACGGGCTCGCTCATGCTCATTGACAAGCTTTGGGTGTTCCCCGTGCCGTTCACGTTCACGATGGGTGGCCTCCGTTCTGCGTATCCATGCTTGGGTTCGCGATGCTCACGCTCGGTACGCAAGACCGTGCTCAGCTCTGGAGATCCGTCGAGTCCGTCATCAACATCGTGATCCAGACGTCCACGGTGTTCGTGTACCCGAGCTACAACGCGCTCTTCCTGAGATTTGAGGGCGAGATCCCCCAGCTGGCGTCCGTGCTGCTGCTGCCCGTGATCAAGTTTGGTTTCAAATACGTGATCGAGAAAGTTCAGCGCGCCGACGACGACCTGCTCTCAGCGGTGCTCTCGAGCGTCGGCATCTTCGACGCGCTGTACATGGCCAAGTGCATGCAGCCCACTGGCTCCATCATGGCCGGGCTCGGCATCATCGCGATCAACATCGCGCACAACCTCTACGCAATAGCCAGCTTAACGCGCCAAACGCGCACGCTGCGAGCGAACTATGCGTTGGAAACCAATCAAACCGGCACAAACCAGCAGCAGCAAAAGCAAAGGTATCTGAAAGAGCTGCCTGCGTTCTTGCTCTCCGCGTCCACAACGAAGAGCGATTCGAGCCTGGACGCTGCTGCTGACTCCGTGCGTTTTGCGAGTACCAACCGATTCAAACTCTCACCTCACGTGTAAGCACGGCTGAGCCGGCTACAGTCCTCCTCCTTTTCTCTCCAGGCCACTTGGTCCACAGTGGACACCCGAGTCAATCAGAAGAAGCACTCAAAGCCGTTTGTGGCAGTCGCTCCGATCGGACCCACGAAACTAACATGGGAGAGCAAACCACGGATGCTATCAGCAAATGGAGGGAGTGGACCCAAGCAATCGAAGACTGAGGATGCTCTGATAGCTGCCGATGTCACACAAACGCAGTTGCTGCTCAGGGAGTCCATGCGGCTGCTCCACGAGAGCGAGGCGGTGGCGACGATCGAGTACATTGAAACCATCGTGCCGGTTTTCTACGCGCTCTACATCTCGATTCTCTTCCACTTGCCAAACGCGCGGTACTACTAGGACATGGCGCACTTCTCGGCTGAGAAGTTGCATCGAGTGGTGGTGAACATCCTGATCTACGCGGCCATGGAGCTGGTGAGCCTCGTCTGAGCTCACCGCATGCTGCAGCGCAGCTTTGGCGTGTCAGTGTTGTACCAGCTCGCGTTCACGATAGAGAGCGAGTGGCGGCTCTTCCAGTGCAACTTTGTCTCGTGGATCCTCGTGATGTTCTAGTTCTTGCTGGCCCGAAATGGTGCGTGATTGTGTGCATGTTGCTTTTGCGAATACTAATACCGGTTTCTGGCAAAGTCTGACGTAAACGATAACAAATGGTGGCGGTTGGTTGTAGGCTCGGATTACAGCTTCGAATTCAAGTGGATGCACAAAAACACGTAGACAAAGTCCTCAGAACCAGCAGCAACAGCAAAAGCGCGGAAGGCATCTACCAAACTGTCAGACTACCTCGCAAGTGGTGGCTAGCAACGTCTATGAAGTGCTACGTTCCTATTTACTACGACCAGGTGGAGTCGCTGATTTCTTCCTCCCAGAGCTCCAGAATGCCACCAGCAAACTGGAGGTGGATACGAGCAACGGGTGGGCGAGAGTTGGATGCGGGTAACCAATGACAAGCTGCAGAGAGCATGCTTTGTGCGCTGGCGTCTCAATGAATCACAACTTGGTATCGCAAACGCCACTCCAGCGCGACGAAGTCTACAACTGCCTTTTCGCCAAGATCGCTGAATTTGTCGACCGCATCTTTTTCGTCGGCCACTCGCGGACCAATTTCATCCGAAGTGTCGACTTTTGAGCTGAAGAAAGTAACCTTCAACCTACTAGTGTCAACGCACGAACAGCCAGTAAGCGAACTTGTGTGAGTGATCTTCAGCGCGTTCTTCTAGTCTCTGGGCGACCTGAGTGTCACTGTTCCTGCGAATTGGTGCTTTCAGCACACCCCAAAATTGCTCATCGTGGAGAGTACAGCGATGGTCGAGACAGGACAATTGTCGATGCAATCTTACGAAGCTCTGGTTGCCAGCGGATTCGGTAAACCAGTGACTCGTCCTTCAGCTTCGGTTGCGCCAGTTGTCAGCCTCAAGAGTCTCCAGTGCAGCTTTGGCGTCGTACTGAGGATTTGCTTCAATTGCACCATCGTTATCGTCCACCGTCGGTGCGTTCTTTTTCATATAGACAGCAACTGTAGCGACTGGATCAGAAAACGATGTTCTTGCATCTATCAAAGAGAAGAAGACGTGCAACTCCGGTGTCTGCATCAATTGGGGTGGGATCTCGCGGATTCAACGCCCTTTGTAGAGGCGACACTGCCAGTTCTCCATGTTTAGCTATCCTGCCTGGTTCGGGGTCCAGGGATTCACAAGCCGGGCAAGAAGGAGAGAGGTTGGTGGAGTAGAGTGAGGAGGGTGCCGAATGTGAAACAAAACACGACAACCACCTAAACACCTTCGAGTCAAGCAACGTTTGTTTGTAGTGCAAGCATCTCACGTTAACGATGATCGCGTGGCGCTTCAAGCGGAAGCTCTGGATGCGCGTCGCCGAGTACACGAGCCCAAAGCCGATCTCGAGCACGTGGCCGACGCACTAATGTATGCACTGCTGCTCCCACTACATCATCACCTGCTGGTCCTGCGAGCCGTAGAGCACCTCGCGTCTGAGTTCATTGTAAGGGCAGTGACGCGAATAGTCGTTTCTTCGGAAGGAAGCTGCCTGTCCGTTCATTCACCTATGGATGTTAGCCCAAAGTTGGTGCCATATGTGGGTGGATAAAAACGAAATTTCTTCTTTCTCACTCTCCGAATTTTTAGTAGGTGATAAGTCATGGATGGGAATGCAGTGCCAAATAAATTTGTGGGTAATAAAGTAACGGGCACGTGGACAAATTGTTAAGCGGAAATTAGTGAGGGTAACACAACCAAATCAGGATTCAATTTCTTAGGAAGTGATGACGGAGCCCGAAGATACCCTAACGGTGAAGCCCGAGCGAGAACAAAAAAGAATCCTGCTTTCGTAGAGCGACGGAAGCGGCAGAAGACGTGTGCGTTCATTGCCATCAAGATGGGATTGCGCTCATTGTGTAAAGACGACGCCATGCTCTCGGCTATTCAGGAGTGCGTTACGAAGTGCAGCATTGTGGCGAGCGAGACATCTTTCCTTGTTACGATGCACGTCACAAGGCTCCCAGCGGCAGGAATCCAGCTTGAAGAGGTCAATCATGCCTTTTTCAGCCGCTGCCTCTCTGCTATTGCGAATATCGGCACCGAGCGAGAAGGCATCGTTCCTGACCCCCGAGTCGAAGAAGGCAATGCACGAATTCATGGACCTCCTGCCAAACGATTACCAACCTTTCGACAAGTTTGCGTGCATGACCCCGATGCTGAACCATGCAGTTCAGCAGATGCACCAGAACTTATCTATAACCGGGGATTCCCGAATTACGCAGCACAATGCACAGAGTGAGGAAGTGTGTGTTGAACACCTTCCACAAGGACTCGTGACGGGGTTGGGAGCGTACTTATATTGCCTGCAGATGCAGAGCAATAAACACAGCTCTCTGTTGCCTGCGTCTTGCAGAGCAACGACGCGTTTCTATTGGTCTC
>JALBZB010001281.1:0-11001 GCA_038050625.1 Pythium sp. MPC-2022a
CGATCACGGGGGTTCCAAGCACGCCGAACGCTTGTCTAAACGAGAGCCGCTGGGTTGGGTTAACGGGTCCAAGTGGCAACATTTTAGCTGATGGTGACGGCAGCCCTCTAGGACCCATGGACGCTGTCGGTCTTGATGACGGTCGCCTTTGCAAAGGCGACGGGAAAATATTATCTGGGCTTGTGCTGTTTGGTGAATGCTTCTCGCTCCTCGCGAGTTCGCGCACGTGCACCTGATTCGTCCTCATCACTTCACTCAATGGATGATTCGGCGAAACAGTGTTATCATTAGAAAGTTTGGTCGCTGATGCTCACCAGTACTAATCACCAGGCTTGTTCTAATACGCCAGAGAGGGAGCTGTTTTGAGCAACAACGCCGGATGTGAGCACGAAACCTGAAACGACAGCAACGAACACGGTGCTGTCACGTCGCGCGTAGTGCCACCGGCTGCAGCAAGCCAAATCTAAAGGAAGGAGACCCAGTAGTAGTAGGCTCTACCATTGCCGTGCAACAGCATCGTCAATGGTGCTCTGGAGGCAGGCGGGGTAGACGATTCTCCCTCCGTGGAGTCTTCGCCTTTGTGCAGTTGTACTCTTAGACTGTGTCAGTAGCGCTGATAATGATGACGCCTCGTTTTCGTTTGGATGAGTGTCGGCGCATCTATCTCATACTTGGACGTGAGTGAAAGTCATGCATCCTTAATCATGAGCTTCATATTTGGTATTGCCATTTTAAGAATGATAAATTTTATAAAGTTCGAGTTACCTGGTATCAATGAATTAAATAGGCTACATATTATAGAAAAACTAACATTCGACAGGATTTACCTTTTTATATAATTCCATATACCTGTTTTAAAAAGGTATTAAGAAATTTGTTTACCTGCATTAAATTCATGATACTCGATACAAGAGGTCATTTCAATTCATCAAAATTGATACAGACTTGCAGCCAAAATTACCAGCAATAAGGTTCAATTCTGTTACCCTATCCCTTAGAATAGAATTGAACTTGGCATGCTGGTCAATCAAATGACCTTGCCGACGGTTCACCGAATTCAATATGCGAGGGGCATTAAATGGGCTCTTACTAAAAGATACACTCAGCCCAATAAATCACCCTTGTCAACAAATTCTTGTGGCGATATGGAAGCTGCTTCGTTCACTTCAGTGCTGCTGGCAAAGCTTGACGATCGTCTCTATAGACGCATTCACTTTCGCATTCGCCGACGGACGCACTCAGCACCCAGTCACCTCCCTGACAACATGAAGGTCGAGGGCACGTTCACGGCGCTTGTGACGCCGTTCACGCCTGACGGACTCCAGGTCGACTACGAGAAGCTCCGCGAGCTCACCGAGTGGCAGATCCAAGCGGGCGTCAACGGACTCGTGGTGGTACGTATGCATCATTCTTTCCCTCATGGGCACCATGCTGTTCTGTATGATTGGAACTAGAGCAGGCGCTAACTGAGCTTTTGGGGATGCCTCCACATCCATGCAGCTGGGCTCGACGGGCGAGCACCAGGCGGTGACGTTCGAGGAGCGCGTACGCATCATCCACGAGGTCGTGAAAACCACGAACAAGCGCGTGCCGGTGGTCGTGGGCACGGGCTCCAACAGCACGGCGACTGCGATCACGCTCACGCAGGCAGCGAAAGACGCTGGCGCAGACGGCTGCATGGTCGTGTCTCCCTACTACAACACGCCCACGCAGCGAGGGCTCTACGAGCACTTCAAGGCGGTGGCACAGGTGGGGCTCCCCGTGATCCTGTACAACAATCCGGGCCGTGCGATGGTGAATATTGAGCCGCAAACCGTCGCAAAGCTGGCGAAAGTGCCTGGGATCGTCGCGATCAAGGACGCCACGGGAGGGTTGGACCAGGCGGTCGAGATCTCGACGCTCTGCGATCTCACGATCTTCTGTGGTGAAGACACGCTCGCACTCCCGATGATGGCGATTGGCGCCACGGGCGTCATGAGTATTCTCTCCAACATCGGTACGCTCCAATCGCAGGATATAACAGCAGACGGAGTATTTTTCCATAGCCGCTGTGTCATGTCTCCACTCATTGCATTCGTCGACTGTGTCCTTGAAAATGTATTATGTGTTGTTGTAGCTCCAGAGCGAGTGTTGGCGCTCACGAACGCAGCGATGCAGGGCGACTTCGCGACGGCGCGCAGAGCTCACCTCGAAAACGTACGTATTATTTGTTACCTGCCACAGTACCCAGAATACCAAACAGCTTTCGACTCTTAAAGCCCTGTTGCCTATTTACTCACATGCTTCTGTGCTGCTGGGTGTGGTGGCTGTACCAATGTGCTCTTTTCGTAGTTCTTCCTGGTCAAATCGCTGTTTATCGAGTCGAATCCGTCACCGACCAAGCAGATGCTGGCGCTGCTGGGCAAGTGCTCAGCGTCTGTGCGCGCGCCGCTGGTGCAGTGCTCCAAGGAGACTGTCGAGCTTTTGAGGCAGCAACTGGAAGCCAACAACCTACTCTGACACCACTTGAGGATCAACCAGCCCTCGTTTCTTTTCCATGCTCGTGCATGCACTAGTTAGTAGTAATAGTAGTCGTCCATGACAGTCGTAAACTCGCAAACACTAATTGATAGGATCTTAAAGATCGCTGCCTCCGCACAAAGTTTTATTTACTCTTACTAGATGTGATTTCGCACCATTCATCAAGACCTCGGGGCCATCATATATATTGAAGTTGAAGAGCTACCTCATGCAAAGAGGGCAGTGCAACCAAGTTGGTATGTGGCCCACATCCCATATTTTCATTTCCCATACCAATTTCCCATTCATTTTCCAACCCATTTTCTTCCCATTAGATTTCCTATTCTCTATTGGGAACTTGTTTGAAGAGGCATTTGGTCATTTGTGTGGAATTTGAATCCACACAAATCTCAAACGTGTGGAATTCATTCCACACAAGCACACCAAAACTAGCGCGGTTTTCAAAACAAGAGTGCTTTTTTAGCTTTTGAGAAGCATGTTTGTGTCCGCTCTGTATGTGGGGACACTCCAAATTGAAACAGTAAAACCATAATCAAGTAATGAGATTAGAATTTCATCTACACAAATAAGTCAATGAATAAAATCGAAATTCTGTTCATGGGGTTATTTGTGTGGAAAAATGAAGTGTTAACCTTTTCCAAAATCTCTTGATCTTTCACAGTTCTCAAAGCCCAAAGTAAAGCATAAATGCGTGCCCAACGTGCTCGCTGATGGACACGCTCGATCGACCCACAGGAGCCGTGTCCCACGTACCCTTAGCAGCACCATCACCCACTGCCGCTGCTACTGCTGATGTTATCCATGCGGGTGGCGCGGTGCTGAGCAACAGAGCGCTTCTAGAACTCGTCACCGGCTTCATGACCGGATATCTCTACGCGGTCCACAAGTTTTCCAAGGAGTTCGACAGGACGTTGCTGCACGACGGTCCATTCACGGACGCCAGAAGCAGACAAAGCAACAATAACAACAAAAGCACCAGCAGCAATGAGCCTAGAGACAGCGCTGCACGCATGGTAGAGATATCGTTCGCTGCCAGCTGCCGCCACGGCGCAGGACGGAGAGTCCTGCCGCATTTTGCCATCGCAGCGAACGACCGAGAAATGCTGCACGTGCTGTTTAAACTGAGCAAGCTGCCGCATTACCTCGGCGATGCGAGGCTCAGTTTCAAGAAAGCAATGAGTTTCGCGGTGCTGTACAACCGCGTGGAGATGCTCGAGTGTCTCTCCGAGCTGAAAGAAGCAGATCCAGACTGGAAATGGGAGCACTACTTGATGCCGATTGCTCTGGATCGGGACGAACCGAATTTGAAAGTGGTCGAGTGGCTGTGACAGCACTTGCCCCAGCAGAGCTCTTCCCACCGCCTTGAGAATTATATGACCCCACACACGAAGCGAGGCGATCTTGACACGGTGCGCTGGCTCCACGAGCACGGGTGGGAGATCAATCATAGACTAGTATTTGAAGCAGCGAAGCGAGAGCACACCCTCTTGCTTGAGTACTTTTACGATCACGACAGCATCCACTGTGGATGCGAAGAAGATATCAGGATGCACGTCATCAACTACGTAGCGAGGTACGGTCTCTTGGAGTTGCTCAAGCGCTTTGCCAACGGCAACGACGGCAGACCGCTCGATACGCCGAATGCGATCGACCACGCGGCGAGCTACGGCCATCTCCACGTCGTGAAATACCTGCATGAACACCGCTTGAGTGGCTGTACCGCTGCAGCGATAAGCGACGCGGCGAGCGGAGGCCACTTGGAAGTCGTCAAGTTTCTCCATGAGAACTGCACCGAGGGGTGTACTCCTGATGCGCTGGACCGCGCTGCTCAGCACGGACATCTCCAGACCGTACAGTTTCTCCACAACAATTACTGTGCCCTACGTTGTTCAGTCAACGCGATGGATCAAACTGCAGCGAGTGGGTATCTGAAAGTGCTCAAATTTCTGCATCAGAACCGAATCGGACAGTATTCAGCTGCAGCGATAGACGACGCAGCTGCGAATGGACACCTGGAGGTCGTAAAGTTCCTGCATGACAATCTCAGTAACAAAGGTGACTCAGCCGCAGCGATGGGTCGAGTGGCTGAGCGAGGACACCTAGAATTGTCAAGTTCCTGTACTACAACCGCACAACGGGCTGCTCGGCGACAGCGATTCACGTTGCAGCACAAAATGGGCATCTCGAAATCGTACAGTTTCTCTGTGAGGACCGCCATGGTGAAGGCGAAAATATCCTCCTGGCGGCGATGCAAGAAGCGGCTTCGTCTGACCATTTGGAGATCACAAAGCTCCTCCACTCGAAACTCGAGCCAGGGCAATCTGCGTATCCAGCCGTGAAGGCTGCGGCACAAGGGTTTAATCATAAAATCGTCCAGTTCCTGTGCGAGAACCAACAACTCGAGGCTGTGTGCTTCTTAAAGCAGGCGATTGCAGACCATGGTACCAGTGACCGAATCATCCGTTGCTTGTGGAAGTACTCGAGCGTGAAGGAGTTGAATGAAGCTAAGAGATACGCAATGGGGCTGCAAAAGCCAATGATTGCGCTTGGTATCGCGCAGTACATTCAAGCGCTGAGACGCACCAGGCGGTGTTAGCAAAACACTGCTAGCCAGCACACACACACATAACACCAGGTAACAGGCAAGCAACATTGATATTGTATTGTATGGTGTACATCAAGGTAGGCACATTATTGTTTTATTCTGTCAACAATCGGACAATATTCTAACCACAAAATTACTTCTTCTGGTGGTTGATGAAGCGCAGCGCGAGCAGTGCCAGCACGCGGAGCACGACGATCAGGACCACGTTCATCATCATGTAGTAGCCGATGTCCTCGTGGCGGATATCGAAGACCTTGTCCAGGTACGTCTTGACCGAGATCGCGCCGATGGCCACGGGCGCCTTCTCCAAGAGCTGGCAGCCCGCCAGGTACGCGCTCAGGTCGATGCTCGCCATGTTGTCATTGAGCGCCACAGCTTGCATGACCTACTGGAGCTGGACGTCCGAGCACTCGCCGAACTCGTGGGCCGCGAACACTATGAACGAGTAACGGTGTAGCGCGATGTCAAAGAGCCAGCGGTAGCCGCTCGGTAGCGCCAAGGACGGTGGCGCGAAGCCCATGAACAGCACGAAGATCGCGTTGAAGAGCACGCCGATGACCGTCGCGCTCTCGATGCTCGAGAGCGCGAAAGAGAGCAACTGGCCGAAGAGCGCCTGGAGCAGCAAGTGGAGCACCAGGTTGAGCCAGAAGAACGCTGCGTGGTCCACGCCGGAGAAACCCACGAGCGGGTAGAAGATCATCGTGAAGAGCAGCGCTGCGACGACCACGTAGGGCACTTTCGCGGCCGTGAAGCCCACAAAGTACCAGAACGCGTTGTACGTCTGTGACGCGCGCTCACGGTAGAAACTGGCGCGCTCGGCACTCGCCACGGCGATGTTGCTGTTGACTGCGATCAGACCCAGGAATGCGGTCGTGGAGAAGAGCATGCCGAGCCCGGCGTTGATGCCCTGGTACGTCACGTACTCGGCGCCGAGATAGATCAGTCCGAAGAGCACGCCCAAGAAAATGTGCACGACGATGCGCGTCCAGTTGTACGTCGGCAGACGTCAGTACATGCGGAAGAAGCGCTGGAGCAGGAACTTGGCCTGGGTGAGCTCGCTGGCCGCGCGCTTACTGGTGAAGATCAGCTGCGACGACTCGTTGGTGGTGTCCGGCTTGCCAACGCCAGCCTTGTTCAGGTTCTCGATCAGGTTTTGGTGGAGTGCGCTAGCGTTGAACGTCTCGACAAAGTCCGCGTCCACGTTGACGATCTTGCCACCGTCCACACCGACGTCGATCACTTCGAGCATCCACGTCGCTGGGCTGTACTCGTTCTCGATCTTGGGTACGCCCGGGATCGCTTCAAAGTACTCGATGAGGCTCTGGCAGCGCGCGCTGAGGTCGCCGTAGAACACGGTCTCGCCGCCGCGCTTGAGCAGCAGCAGACTGTCAAAGAGCATGAACACCTCGGTTGACGGCTGGTGGATCGTGCACAGGATCGTGCGGCCCGTGTCTGCAACCTTGCGCACGCCATCCATGATAAGCTTGGGCGAGTGCGCGTCCAGCCCGCTCGTGGGCTCGTCCAGGAAGATCACGCTCGGCTGCGCAGAGAGTTCGACACCGATCGTCAGGTGCTTGAGCTGTTCGACCGAGCACCCGCGGACGATGCGGTTCGCGATCGAGTCGAGTCCCAGGAGCTCCAGACACTCATTCACCGAGTCGAACTTCTTGCTGTCGGGCACGTCACTTCCCTGACGTAGGAACGCACTAAACGTGAGCGCATGAATGTCCATCTGCTCGCAGTAGCCCGAGCATCGACCGATCGCGACATCCGTCGCTGGGAAGCCGTTCAGCAGGATCTCACCGCACACGGTGCCGCCAGTCTTGCGACCAGCGATGACATCCAACAACGTGGTCTTGCCCGCGCCAGAGGCACCCATGAGCGCAGTCATCTTGGCGGGGAGCGCGAAGCCCGAGATGCCCTTGAGCAGGTCGATCGGTACCGCGTTCTTGTCCTTCCCTGGCGCCGGCACCGAGTACCAGAGGTCCTGAAAGGCCACGATCACGGGCGTGAAGTTCTTCTCACGGTGCGCGACGTCCACGTACGTGGTGGCGTTGTCACCACCGCGGTCGCTCTCGGTGCCGTTCGAGAGCGCCTTGGACTGCGAGCTGCGCGGCGTGGCGAGCCACTCGTAGTCAACGGCGCCACTGTTGCTGCTATTGTTTGACTCGCTCTTGACCTTGGCGAAGCTCAGATCGATGTGACCCGGCGTCTCAAGACGCTTGTGCTCGAGCGCGCGGTACGCCAGGAACATGAAGAACAGGTAGAATGCGATGTTGAAGAGGATGCCGTAGACAATCCACATCTTTTCGGTCTGCACCTCAAAGATACTCAGGTAGTACTTGCCCATGGTTATGCCGAACTGCTTGCAGTAGTCGAGACCGCCGACACTGACGACGCGCTGGTCGTAGGTCTCACTCAGGTACTGACTGATCGCGAGGCTTCGCAGTTCCCAGGAGATCGGACTGAGCCAGTACAACCAAATGAAGTAGTCCGGGATGTGGTCCCGCGCGATCACGAATCCGGAGAACAGGATACAGAGCAGCAGTGTCGACAAACCCAATGGCTTGGCCACGTGTATGTCCGTGGTCGCGCTCGAGAGGTAGAAGAAGTAAACCGCGAACGAGAGGTTTGTGAGGAAGAGCAGCAGCTCAAAGAGCAGGAACGCGCCGATGGACGAGATGGAGCCGCACATCCAGTACACGATCGAGCCGAACACGACGCTCTCGATGAACGTGAGCGGGCTCTAGCTCACGGACATGGAAAGCACGAACGACGATGTGCGGAAGAAGTTGGCGCGCCGCTGCTTGTAGAAGATGTCGCGAGCCGAAAAGTACACTGGAAACATGGGCGACTGCGTGAGTGCCAGGTACAGGATCGAGAAGAACAAGATGCCTATGACCACCTGCACGTCCTCAAAATGGATCTGGTAGAACGTGCTCGCGTAGAGTAGCCCCATGACCATGACCATGAGGATCTTGCTGCGCAGGAACGCCTTGTTGCGCACGGTTACGAGCAGCTGCCGGTGCATGAGCGTCTTGGTGCTCGCCCAGAACGTCTGGTGGAACTCCGGGATCGTCTCAATGTGAGCCTTCGCATCGCTCGCCAGCACGGGATCGACCGGTGAGTGGAGGTCTGAGCATCTGTTCGTGGACAGTGGAGTGCACGAAGAGCTCCGCGAATTCGCTCGCACGGCGCGGGTACTGGGTCTTTGCGTCCACCTCGTACTGCTTCTGCTGCACGGTGCTGATGTCGCACAAAAAGTCCGCGACGTCGCGGTGTGGTGGACACTTGAAGCCCAGGCTTTCAAAGTGCACGAACGCCTGGTCTCGAGGGCCGTGATAGATCGCCTGACCTTCATTCAGGATGAGCACGTCGTCAAAGAGCGCAAACACCTCTGGCGCGGGCTGCAGCAGCGCCGCGACGATCGTCGCGGCGGAACTGCTTGGCGATGCTCTTCTGCGTGCTGATGATGTCGAACGTGGCCGCGCTGTCGAGCCCCGTGCTGATCTTGTCCAGGAACGCCGCATACTTCATACCAAAGTCCATCTCACCCGTGGTGACGCGCTTGCGCTCGCCCCCCGAGATGCCGCGGAGCATCGCGTCGCCGACGACTGTGTCCTAGCAGTGCTGGAGTCCGAGCTGCTGGAGCACGAGGTCCGGGTAGTGCTTGAATATGGCGGTTGCGGCTTGGCGCGCGTCGCTGTTCTCCTCCTTGGTGCCGTTCGTCAAGTGCTTCTCAACACGCGAAGGGAGTTCGCCTCCGCCGCAGCACTCGTGGGCAAACTCCAGGGTCTCCTTGACTGTGAGCATCGGAAAGTGCGTGTCGGTCTGAGTCACGTACGCGCTCAGCTGCGGCAAGCGATTGGTGAGCTTGTCGTACCCAAGTCCGTTGTACGTGATGTCGCCCTTAAGCACAATATTTTTCTCCATAGGGAAGCGGCCGCTGAGCACTTTCATGAGCGCGGACTTGCCTGAGCCCGGCTGACCGAGGACCAGCGTGAGCGAGCCGGGTTTGATCACGCCGCTGACGTTCTTGAGGATCTCCTTGCGCACGATTTGGCTCTTTCCTCCAGAGCACCCGTAGCGTTTCTTGACAAAGTTGGCGATCGTTGGTAGTGGTTGTTTGTCGCTGAGCTCCTCCGAGGAGACCTTGAGGTCGATGCTGAGCGAGAGGCTGTCAAAGCGGATCTCCATCTGCGGGAGGCTCGCACCCATCGCGACCTCCATCTTGGACGCCACGTGCTCGTACATCATGTGCGCGCCGTGGGTCATCATGTCATCCGCGGACGAGTACCCGATCATATTGTCTCTCGAGCCTCCAGTGAACGAGAAGGAGAATGGAAACTGAGTGGGGGGTTGACTTGCTGGACCCGAAGGAAATCAGAGAATGCGGTTCCTCGACAATCAACAAGCGAGCCGGAGAAGCTGGAAACGAGACGGACGGACCAGGCCGTACACTGCAGGAAGAGAACCAACCGTCTCGAGGTACCGGGGTCATTGCGTCAGTCTCAGACTCGGGAAATCGAGGTCGCAGTCGCGTAGAGGAACGCATGTACTGTACCTACCAAACTTGGGGGAAATCCTTTGGCTCGAGACCGACTCTGATTGAGGACAAAGAAGAATCGCTTGGAGGTGTACATACCACATCACAGACGACGCGTCCTGGTTGTGTGCTGCGATTACCGATTACCGCGCGATGCAACGCGATCGGAAAGTTCAGAAAATGAGTTGAACTAGTGGGCTCAACGATTTGACGCTTTTTTTGAGAGGACAAAAAATACTCGTGCTAAAAAAATCGCGAATGATTTTGGATATGCGATATGCATTAATAAAGGTTATCTAGTAGTTGGGTTCAGCTACTGAAATTAATATACAAAACTCTGTATAAATTGATCAAATTGTTTGATTAATTAAAGCCGACTATGCAAATGACGGATTTCAGAAGAGGGTTATTTTACGACGTTGGCCCACAAGCCGAAATCAGTCTGTGAAAATCACTTCAATAATGTCTGACCCGTTCGAGCCCCACTGATCTTTAGTGATCAAACGAGTGGAATTGGAGTCGACAGCACACAGATACACACTGTGCCACACAGTACCTTAGGGTCCGTACCACATGATCGCAAGATTTGAGTAGCAGCGTACCACCGAATGAGAAGGACGACCGACCGAGAAGGACTCAAGTTTGTAAATGATGAACCACATACTAAGTAACCACGCAAGCCATGCACAAGCGATTGTTGTCGTCATTCGAGGTATTACCAATTGGTTGATAAGTCGACCATTTTCTCGTATCTCCTCTGTATGTAGAGTCATTATTGCATGCATCCCCCAGTTTTACATTCGAAAGAGCGGCACATTATCGAGAGGAAAGAAGCCTTCGTTCAAAGCACCTGGGTTTTGACTCAGTAGCATCTTTCAAGCGCCTAGAGTTTGGCTTTTCCTCACACTAAAGAGGAGTTGCAGAGAAGCCGGTCACAGTGGCAAATGCATCCACACCAACCGCTTGATTTCCAGGTGTATCGTGTATGTTCCTTCTCTCGCTCTCTCGCATTCACACGGGCGATACACGCGATCAAACACGCGAGCACCTTGCGACTCGGATGTTGGCACAGGCTTGACCTCGATTGGATCTGCTTGGACAGTACAGCTAATAACGTATATTTTAAAAACAATAACCTTTCAAATATGATTAATCTATTTTTCCTCCCTCAAGGTGATGCACAACATGCTATATATAACGATAACCTCTGAAAATGGATACGTGTCCACATTTCAAGGACACGCAGCCTGACCAACCAGCTACCACCATGAAAGAGGGGGGGCAAAGTGCCTAACTTGTTTACAAGTTGGGCCGGACTGCTCTTCTGCCA
>JALBZB010001282.1:0-10978 GCA_038050625.1 Pythium sp. MPC-2022a
ACCTGAACAACAACGTATCTGCGCCAGCGGCTCCTTCGGCTCCATCCTTTCGAGATAAATTTGGTTGAGAAAAGATGAAAATCCGCAATCACAAACACAACTGGTTTCGTGTGCGTATTAATAGTATTTATCCTCTTGTAGCTCCGCAGATGCACACATTAAGTAAATGGAGGTCCTCTTTCGTAAATTGAGTTTCGTGAAATAGAAGCCCAACTACTTTGTACTGTTGTCAAAAGTGGACGACGAGTACGATGGCGTATTGGTTGTCCTTCCAAAGACTTCGGTTGATTGATTTTCGTCATACACCCTCAGTTTTTTATCCTGGAAGAATGGAGCCGATACGAGTACACTTGCCACCTTCATTTGATGAGGAGGAGGCTGACCGAGCACTGGAACTGATATCTCTGTGTTGTTGTTGTACTCGTCATAACTTAAACGATTCGCGAAAGACCTGGAATATTTGTCATGTGAGCGAGATGACACCATGGCACGCGACTTGGCACTGCTATACTGTACCGTGTTGCTTTGTTGAAGGAAGGTTTCTTCATGTATAGAACAAGAGTCATCAGTAAATACCAACCAACCAAATTGCCGACACGGCACAACATCCTTTACATACATTTATTCATTCATTCACAAACATTTACCCAACACCGAATACCTACATCACTACATGCCAAATATGGGGATGAGGTGCTGCTGTTACTGTCGAGGAGCGTGGCTTGGCGATGCGGACCGGTAGCCCTCACCCACCTGCACCGTCGAGTCCAGCCCATTCTACATGAGTGTTTTCTTCAGCGCCGTCTTGCCTTCACTCATGCCAGCGCGCTCTTCTTCAATGAGCTCCTCGCGATGCCCGAACCAGCCCGAGAGCGAGAGGGACGAACCTCTTGGTGGCGCGCTTCTTCCCACAGAAGCGCTGGCGGTACGAGGTCTGGATCACGCCATCTGCAACAGTAGACACATCACACAAACATTAATGGGTAAGTAAATGGTGAACTAACTAGACACGTACGGAGTGTGAGAGCTCGTGTGGATGGATGTACGCACTCTCATCGATATGAGTCTGCTGGTAGGACCAGACGCCCATGAGCATGAAGAGCGCGAGGAAAACAAGGAGCCACGTGTAGCCACCAAACGATTCGCCGGTCTGCGACGTGTCCATCGGAGTTGGACTCATCGTCGCGGGTGCTGTCGTGGCGGTGGGGATAGACGACGGCGGCGCTATGCACGTCACATTTGAGTATTGGAACGTCTCGCAGACCGCCAAACACACGCAGTCTGCACTGCCGGCACAGACACGAGGGGACGCGGCACTCGAGTTTGCGGAGACACCTTCGAGGAGCTCCTGGTACCAAGTCGCGCGGCATTGCGAGTACACAACGTCATCTCGCTCGCAGTAGGTATGGTTTACCAAGAAGTAGATTGTAATGGAGCTATTGAACAGGATATTTCCGCTACCAGTTTGGCTCTGATACAGCTCAGCCACCTTCACCTCGTCCACGCAGTCGCCATTCAGAGCCACAGCTCACTGCAGTACAACAATACGATTGCAAAATAACAAGTGTGGTTGGTTCATCGTTGACTCGTGGCATCCGTACCACGCGTATATCACCACCCACAATCACATGACATCATCAATAATCAACCAGCGATGCACACCTTCTGGCCCGAGCGAAGCGCGATGTTGACGCACTCGTAGCACGTCCGCGGCTCGCCGTTCGTGGTGTCGCTCGCTTTGCAGAAGCACGTGTCGACGAAGCTGCCGGAGAGTCGCTTGGACCTGATCCCAGCGCTACTGCTTCTGCTGATAATAATATCTTCAGATCCAGGTGAGTCGCCGCTGCCAACTGCGCTGCTAGCACTCCTGACGGACGCCTCCATGGTGTGCGTGTGTTGCTGGCTGCGGTGGATCGATCACGCAGGCCAGTCTATTCAGCATGAGCCTGTTATATCTGGTAGTGACGAGACCTTCGGGCGTGTGTGTGAGAATTTAGAGCTGACCGATCGCGGGTCTGCTGTCACAAAGGAGAAACATGGAACTGGAAGTGCGCGAAGAGAATTGTGAATCTCCCTCCTGTGTATGTTAAAGTATCGACAACTGGAAACGGATTTTGGTGTGTAAACAGATAAATATAACTTCAGCAGGAGGGTATCAGATTCAAGAGTGTTGGTCACAAACAACAGTACTGTTCTTGCCGTTTAATCGGATATCGTAGGATATAAGATATCACTATAAAGGAAAGTACAGCAAAACGTCCACTTCGTTTAAAGTGCCATCCCACACTTTCGGTGTTGATGGCCAGAGCAATGTTGGCCAACAAAGTGCATCTTGTACCCACAACGATAATGGATACGCTTTGAGTCGTGAGACTGCTGTCCACCCAATGTGTTTTGCTGAATTCTTCCGTATGGCTCCACTTTCACATGGCTGCACTCGTCGCCATTCTCCTTTCGCTCACCAGTCACAGTCATTGTCAGGTTCCCTTCCTCACTCTGGCAATGAGCTCATTTCGCGAGCGGTCCTTCGCACGTGGACTACTATGCCACACCAGCCGACTACAGCGCTGTCCATCACAATACCTCACGCACGTCCATGTCATGCTCACACAACACGAGCACCTCGTGAGAGACTGCTACTTCATGGAGAAGCTAAATACTCGTCCGTGCAGTGAGAAATAAGAGTTTTGTTGACTTGGTCTACAATCCTGCACCGACCAGGCGCAACGTCGTTGCATACACGTCAAACGCATCAATATCACTCTCTCATGGCACATAAACTGTCAGCATAGAGGTGCCGTAGATGCAACTTCGAGTAACTCGTATAGCAATCCAGACTGGTCAGCAGAAGTGAGGCTCCCCATGCCAGAGTACTGTTGCTGATTCCGCAAAGTATTACCCACAGGTGATCACACATTTCTTAAATCTTTCTCCAAGAGCATCTAGAGTCAATGCCCGTAACCCGGGTGTATTGGATGTACATAATCCTTGTGCTACACTGCAGACGGACGCGCTGCAGCAGCTGATGATCACTAGAAAGTCCCTCCAGGATCAAAATGGCGGCGAAACAAGATCTTGGCGTAATGGTCGCAAAAGTCAGACCTCAGACTTCAGTATTGCTGTGCGCCAGGAGCAAGACAGGCCTACAAATACATCGGCGACACGAGATGGTACGTGTAGTTGCAGGGTGCGTACGGATCACGTCACGTGTCGATGAGCAACAACGACATTTCATCAGCTCCACTATCATTAAATGCCAGCCAACCAGATTGACAACATGGCATAGTATCCTTGATTTTATACAACGCACCACGGAGTTCATAAGTTCTACTACACACCAACAACTACACTGAGGTGCTGCTACTATCGATTGACATGACTGGGCGACGCTGGTCGGTAGCCCTCGCCCACCTGCACCGTCAAGTCCGGTCCATTCTGCGTGAGCGTTTTCTTCAGAGTAGTAGGTTTCCCATCGGCCATCACACCGCGCTCTTCTTCAATGAGCTTCTCGCGATACCCGAGCCAGCCGGAGAGCGAGAGGGATGGACCTCTCGGCGATGCACGCTTCTTCCCACGGAAGCGCTGGCGGTACGAGGTCACAATCAGGCCGTCTGCAATCACACACATAGTTAGCAAAATTAGTATGCATGGTGATATATGGCCATCCGAATGCGACAGAAAATGGTTTGCAAATGTACGTACTCTCGTCGACGCGGGTCTGCTGGTATGACCAAATGCCCGCCATCACGAAGAGCGCGAACAGGATAATGAGCCACACGTAGTTTCCTAGGGACGCACTGCTCTGTGACGAGCCCATCTGAGTTGGACTCACTGTTACGGGTACCGTCGTGGCCACTGGTGGTGCGACGCACGTCACGTTCGTGCGCTGGAACGCTTCACAGACCGCCAGACACACGCAACCGCCGCTACCAACACAGACACGAGGCGATGCGGTGCTCGAGTTTGCGGAC
Organism: Pythium sp. MPC-2022a; assembly: GCA_038050625.1. NCBI lineage: Eukaryota > Oomycota > Peronosporomycetes > Pythiales > Pythiaceae > Pythium > Pythium sp. MPC-2022a. The sequence goes on from JALBZB010001282.1 coordinate 3,972, forward strand.
ATACCTTGAAGAAATTCCTGGTACCAAGTGGCGCGGCATTGCGAACACACGGGGTCGCCTCGCTCACAATAGGTGCTGTTTGCTGATGAGTAGATCGTAACGGAGCTGTTGAGCTGAACGTCCGCTAGGCTCCGGTACAACTGGATCGCCTTCGCCTCAGTCACGCAGTCGCCATTCGGAGTCACAGCGCACTACATCACAACAATACGATTCAAAAACAACAGCAAGTATTAATAAGGGATGTTGGCTACTCAGAGACAGATGGCATGACTGACAGTTCACTGTACCACCACCAGCCGTTCACCACCAACTACTGAATTACTTGACAGAACTACTCAGCGACTCACCTTGGCACCCGAGCGAAGCGCAATGTTGATACACTCGTAGCACGATCGCGGCGCGGCACTCGCGGCGCTCACTCGACAGGAGCACGTATCGGCGAAGCTACTGGAGAGCGGTTTGGACACGTTCACGGCGCTACTGCTGTTCACGATACCCGCAGACGCAGGAGCGTCGCTGCTGCCACTTGCGCTGCTGGCGTGGCCGACGGACGCCATGCTGAGCTGAGCTGGTGGAAGCGGCGTGTCGAGCGGCTCAAGCCAGTCAGCCCTTCAGCTTTGCTGTTAGTCCTTCACTGGTCCAGCATAGCGCTGATATGATGAGAAGTCAGAGCTCATGGAGCGATCTGCTTGGTGCGCGACATGAAGGGAAGATTGGAAGTGCAAGAGAAAAAATGGGAAGTGCTCTTTTCATTATCACTTATGTTAAGGCATCGAAGCACAACTAAACCAATAAGGAAACACATTTGTGCGATATTTTACCTTAACGGGAGAGTATCAGGCTGTGGAGTGAAGGTCTCTGATGCAGGTACAGTAGGTATCGTTTAAACGGAAATACAGTTAGTTGGATGTCACTATAAATGAAATGGACGTCACTAGAAACGAAGTGGACGTTCTTTTTCGCAATCGAGTGATGGTCGTATCGTGTGACAGATTTGCACCCACAATGGCAATGGACATTACTGTATCCGTGTGACTGACCTGTCCATGAATTCGTTCCCTAGGTTCACCAGCTACACAGTACTAGTAGTATCACGAGCGGTCTCTGCTCTCGTCTCTATTCACCACTCACTCGCACATTCGCCAAGAGTTCATTTCGGAATTTCCGCTGCCTTCAACACCCAAACAGCGACCCAACTTGACAGCCCCAGTCCATCCATTCCTATTCAATTAGCCACCATGTACTACAGCGACCAAGACGACGCCGGAGCAACGTTCCGCACTGTGTTCATTGTCGTGATCGTCCTGATGGTGCTTTTCTTGCTCGTCAGCTGCTGCTGCACGTGGATGCGAAACGCGGATCGCCAAACCAACAACCCAAGTACGTTCCCATTTACCTCTCTTTCTCTCTCCCATATCCCATACAATGCAGAAAGTGGTATTAGATTCCAATCATGTATGAGTTCGTGTGTTGTAATTGCAGCGCTAGTCCAGTACCACCAGCAAGCGATTCAAACCCCCTACACCATGCAGCAACACGGGGACGCATCCTACTTGCAGCGAGTCGTGTACAACCCGTCCGAGGCAGCACACCTCCAGGTGGTGAGTCAGACCCAATTCGTCCAGCAGTCGGCAGACTACTACTCATCGCAGACAATGCATGCGAGCGGTCCTTCGCACATGGACTACTATCCAGCGCCAACCGGCTACAGCGCTGTCCACCACGACATCTCAAGCACGTCCGTGTCATGCTCACACGACTCGAGCGCCTCGTGAGCGACTGTTACGGAAGAGAAAGCTTGTACAGTTAGTCATGAGGCCATGCACGCGCTAAGCGCCAAGAACTCAGTCAAGAAACAGCCTCGCCAAGAGAGTTATAATCCCTCCTTCTCCCAGGACGCAGTGTCACAATTCCCGGACACTTCAGATTCGTCAACTGCAGAAGCAAAGCTGAATCACTGGTGTTTTCGAGCCCAAGGGTACCATCAGCAGTGTGCTGCAAAGCAGCTAATCAAAGAAACCATATGTCTCCCCGCAGTAGTCTAACTTTGAAACATGATCTCAACATCTGCACTCGTTCGTAGCTTTGCGATCTCTCTTCGAATCCATTCGACTGCGGAGACAAAGAGATCATTGGGTCTGACAATATAGGTTGGTTCTGAACAAATACGTGTTGGCGTTGGTTTAGCCTCAACTTTACAAAGTGGCCAGAAAAATAGAAGTGGAGCTTTGAAAGCCTATTAGGCTGCGTCGACTGAGCAACTCGTTGGTGGCATACAGAATCGTCCAGATGTCTGTACACTTCCGAAGCAGCGGCAGGATATCGCTCCAATTGAACTTGAAGAGATATTATACTGTCGTGTCAATCCAATCTTTAGATACCCAAAATGCGTTGCATAATTAGCACAAGGACTCTTGGCTCAAGGCATCTGGAGCATTGTTGTTGCCGCACCTCAAAGCGCTTTACTTGCCATACATGGTTCTATGTGAATACCTTCTGCCAGAAGGCTTCTGGTCTGTCCAGGACTAGTTTGTAGGTGAGGGCTCGCATATGAAGGGATGAGGACATTTGTGGGTTTCTTCATTCTGATGTTGATTAAAAAAAAATAACTGGCGTGGCGAGTGTGCCTCACTTCTGGTGCTTCTATCGCTCAGTTTGGTGGTGCAGTTGCTAGATACTACGTTCTTTTTGCCTAACACACGGCGCTGTTGACGGCTGAGTGGCTGTGTCTTGAGAGCTTGGAACTGATGCGCATGATGAGTCTGTAGCGACGCAGATCCAGAGTCGTCTTGGCTGCCGAAATCCATCATGGTATTGGAGAGTGGATGAAAATGGAGGGCTGCGACACTGGTGCTGTTGAATAAATTCTCCCCAAACACTGTTTGATGCTGTGCTAGGTGTGGAGAACAGAGGAAATTTCGAAATGAGTTCTTGACTTGGGAACGGGCGAGGGACGAAACCTCAAGGTGACTTGTGGACGAAAGGAAACTGACGACGAGAACAGCCGTGTGAGGGTGGAGTCATGCGAGCCAACACCAGTAAACGCATTGAGTGAACACAGGTCAGTCACACGGCCAGAAGATACAAGCGTATCCATTATTGTTGTTGGTACAAGATGTGACACGAGGTGGCTATCACTCTTCTTGTCCACAAAATTCATCTTCAATTATCTTCGTATTTATATACCTGTGAGTGACGGAAGCGGACTCATTTGGTAATACCTCAATATATTAATTTGCTGAACTGTTTTGCTACCGTACCAATTGCACAACGTGATTCGTACTGTACCTGTGGATTGTATAATTCTCAGGATCGCCACTGGGAGGGCCACTTCCACAAAGCAACACCAAGAAAACAAAACGCTACCGTCTTGAAAGTCAGTAACGTGCTGAAGGCCAGCTCTGGGTTCACAACCCTAGTTACTATAGCCTGTTGGACACAGGGTTCAACGTTCGACCTGTGTAGCTGCCACCGATAATTAAAAAAGGATTTTGCCGCCACCTCAAGCACACAACACCTCGATCAATGGATTGCACCATCCTGGGTTTTCGAACAGATCACTTTTTAGGGTATACCGTACCACAGTAGTATACGGTTGCTTGTGTGGTCCAGAAATTCGGGGTGGGACGAATAGGGCACTGCACTGATTTGAATTTGATTGATTTTTCGACGGGTACTAGAGAGTTGCACTCAGCGCCTACTCGTTGTCCCTCATGCAAGCGTGTGGGGCTGGTTAGGACTGTTTGTGGGTGCAAAAACTTCGAGAGAGAAAATCCGGTTTCCCTCACGAGACCCTTTTTGTTGTGTTGCTACAAGAGAATCCTGTTGGAGCGCTTGTTGGCACTGACTGGGATTGCGTTCACCTGGAGAGCTCATTTCACAATTCGCCTTTGAGTACCAACCCGCACTAGCCCAAACGCAAAGCCCCGCATTACCAAGAGAAGTAGCGACCATGGACGACATCGACTCGACCATGGACAAGACCAGAAACACGATCATCATCTTGTACGTCATCGGCACGATCTGCGCTATCGCCTTCTGGGCCACCATCATCTACATTTGCGTGCGTGGCTGCCGAAAAATCGTCGAACAGCCTCGTAAGTTTGCTTCTCGATCAGGCTCCTGTAAACTAGGGCGATGACCATAATAGCGAGCTATGAGATCTAACCTTGTCGTGCAACCTTGTCTCTTAATTGTGCAGGAGTCATCGAGATAAACCACGATGGCCAGCAGCAACAGCAGCCGCAGATCCACTACATCGTGCACCAAGAAGCGATTGGTCCCGACGGCCGACCGATCGTCTACGCGAACCTGACCCAGCCAGGCCAGTACCCAGGACAACCAGTCGGCTCGTACCCAGACCACCAGCAGCAGTACCCTCCAAACTTCTACCAGGCGCAACGCCCCCACACCGCTGCGAATACCCAGTGCACAACCTAAAGAGCTGCTAGCTGCTTCGCACTATTTGAGCAATCTCGTCGTACATGTATTGGAACAAGGAGCAATTGCTCTCCTAAACTCTGCAGGCCAACACAAGAAGTTCAGTTTGAAAAGAAGTCGATCCATTGATTGAAAATGAGATTCGCGATAACCATTAAATGTGAGCCATTTACTATTGTATTGCGTGTTCATTCAGCTCGCTGGTCCGATTTCGCTGGGTGGAGCTTCTTCTCGCTGTATGGCACGACCAGTGCTATAAGAGGTAAATTGTTCAATGGTGTTATTCATGCATGCCTTTCGGTCGATTATCCAAAAGTTTTTGCTGTTCCCCATGGCGGTGCTGACCCAGAGCACCAAGTACACACTGGGCCTTTGTATCGCTAAATGCAACATGCACTTACATATACGCAGTTGAAGTACAAGCAGCGATGACTCACTACCTGAGGTGAGTCATTTCCCAAATAACTCACTTGCCGAATAACTGCGTGAGTGATGTCCCCTAAGTGATGGCCTCTGGGCCTCAACGGCAACTGCTCCGTTCGACTCAAACTCGGAGCCAATCTCCACACGCTGAGAGCCAGCGTATTTATACAAATAAATTAATAGAAACAATCGAGGCGATTATCACTCAGCGTGTACCCACTGTCGACTAGACGATCTGGGCAGTTGTTGTGCGGCTGGACCTCCCAAAGCTCTCAGTGCATACACATCTACCATGAGTGTGACCGAGCGGAGGGTTGCCAGGGTTTGGGAAAACAGAGCTGCAGTCTGCAGCAGTGACCTATTTCACTGTCAGTACCATAGTGAGTCACAAAGCTCTCTCAAAAGGATCCGCGATATCGACAATTAGCATCGACATTGAAAGCGGCATCGTCGCTGTCATGCTCGACGTGGTATTGGTATACCGCTTCTTGGCTGGATGAATCTGCTCTTGCATTGGGGTAGTACGCACCCAGAAGCTCGCTACAGCGTTTCTGTCCGGCGTCCAACACCCCAAACTAATCTAATAACAATAATATAATTGGTTCATGAAATTTGCATCAAAACACACATAATTATTGCACCCACCCAAACCCATAACATTAAATCTACGACTTCTTCCCACCTATTTTTACCCAATGTATACCCGAAAACATCAGCCAAAATACCCACAGGTACTGGTAGAGTATTTGCCACCCGAGACCACCCATTTATATGGGCTGTAGATTTTCGGCCAGCTGAAATAGCACATTTCGACGGAGAGGTCCATGTAGAAGTGCGCGACGATGTCCATTTCCTTCTCGTGCAAGAGCGGGTCGAGCTGCATGTCGGGCTTCAGGTAGTTCGCCTGCGCTTCCGCAAACGAACCCTGCGTAGTCACCTCGTTCTCAGAGATTTACAAACTGCAAAAATAATTGTCGATACGCCGGTCAGCACACTCATTTCCATGCGCACAGTACCACATTCCGAGATAAATACGTACCAAAAGGGGCGGTCCCATGACGCCGCGAGCGACGCGGATGCGTGGCAGTGGAGCGCAGACGGCTGTCAGCAGCGACCAGCGGACGCGTTGGCAGGCGACGAGAAAGGCTGAGAGTTGCATGCATCTTGCTGGTTGAATGAACTTGACTGGGAAGTTGTAGGGGAGCCTGTGCTTTTGACATTTGTTTTACAAAACACGTCAGGTGCACCACCAAAATGTTCATCAAGTTCACTTGATTTTGCGAATATGAACGAGTATTCTCGACTGCTGCTTCCCGTGTCAAAATGTTCTTTTTAGGTGCGAAAATCACGAATATATTGTTGCTCAGTACATTTGTTATCTTCTGGTCTTTCGCCAGCTTCCACTAGAATTCATGGTCGTGTTCGGATGAATAACGACATGGCGAAAACACCTCCCAGCCTCACCACCCATTGCACGCATGCGTATTGCTGCAGTAGATCCCCAGTCCTTGCGATGGGGCTCCTCTCGTGGTGGTTTCGGAGGGTGTGCACCACGTGGGTCACGTGGCAGGTCGAGCTGCACGACCAGTTCTCCTTCAAGCGGCTGTGCAACCTGCTGGTGTACTCCCAGCGCACGTCCATCCCACGGGCCGTCACGATCACGCTGGTCACGCCGATCCCGTGCACCGTGCTGGTCATGCTCATCGACTGCGTGCTGTTGACCGATCCTCAGAAGGGCACGAACCCCAACTACACCTTTTCACATTCCGTTATAGAATATCTCAACTCCGTCAGAGATTTGCTCAACTCCATTAGAAATTACTTGTATAAAATGAATCAAATCAATTTATTAAATTCCACAGTCTCTCACTGGTCTCAATCGTAATTAAGAGAGTCGTATTTGGCGGCAAATCTGCGCGCAAAAAATGCCTTCGGTCACGAATATTTACGCACCAACGATCTGGCAAGCACCACTCGCCACACACTGCACGTGTTCGCTGCTCAACCACTCACTACATGCTACTGTTGACCACTCTTTTCACACTCTGTCGCTGCTCTCTTCACTGCATTACTCACTTTCACCCCCTCGTTTTTCAGAATGCCGATTAGTGTGCAGGACAAGCAGCGGGTACTCGACGCCGCAG
>JALBZB010001283.1:0-10966 GCA_038050625.1 Pythium sp. MPC-2022a
GGCCCCTCTGGCAGATGAGAGAGTCCCACCCAACATAACAAGTTAGGTGCTTTTGCCCCGCCCCTGTTACAGTAGCATCAGCAGCAGCAACTGAGATCTACTCGGCGATTGGCAACGCAACGCTCGTTGACTGTTTACGACCAAGTGCGGGGACTCTGAGCCACCAGCTACTGTACCAGTCGTCTCACCCAATCCTTCACACCGAGCACAATGTGCACAGAGAGAGAAATAAAGCGAGAACGAGTCGTAGGCAAAGAATCACTCGTGTCGCTCGCATGGTGGTGGCGGATGGATCCAAGGCTGGGTCAACAAGTACGCAGTGGCGGTCTGATCGTGTTTGAGAGCGCGATGTGTTATACTGCACGGTGCGCCTGAGCGACCTCGTAACTGGAGCAGCCTACAAAACGTACGATCGAAGCCCACGCGACCTCGCAGAAGAACGAACACCTTGCCACCCTACACCCTGAACCAGGACCAAGACGCGCCAACTAATCTGCGACGCATGCGTGTTTGTTCACCCCCGGTGGACCAGAAGTTCACGACGTGCACAGGGATGAATGGGGACCCGCGCACAGTCAGTTCGAGATCCTAGATAACAACACCTAGGTGGCGAATGACCAGCAAGCATCGCGAATTAAGCTGAACAGACACAGAGCTGGAGATGCATCGCCACTGCTGACGGTGTGCATGTATATTGATGCGCGCTTGAGGGGGTATATCTGACTCGCAAGTGTGCCTGAATTCCTGTGATCGTGTGGTTCGATATTCCAGGTGTGTTATGACTTGGGCCGTTGCGATCGTGATGTGTCGGCCACGGCAACGAAGATGACCGAAGTGCACAGAGCTGCTCTTGACTCGAGCAGTGCAGTTATCATTGGACACACGAGAGCCTGTCGAGTGTGTGTATACGAACACTGTCGTCCAACACACAGAGACGAACAACCAGTCGCGATTGTTCACGTCGAGAATGGCGCCGCGTAGTTCCGACATCCCCAACCAACCGCAAGATCACACCACATGTAGGAAACAGAGAGCACGACGAGGCGTACAGTTGAGATTTCGTCTCCGTGTCCAACCACGGGAGGTCTAGAGTGCTAGTCGGTCAGCCAGCTCACGTGTCGGCTCTGTGCCGACTCATCTGCCAATGTGGTCTGCGTGGTCGATCGATCTTGTCCGTACAACTTGAAACAAAGATACCCAAGGATACTAGGCACTCCATTCCTAAGCGCGGGGCTACATCACTGACGGTATTGCATGGGCAGCGAGAACTGGCTCGAGTCGGCGACGATCGACAACAACGATGTGATCCGCTTTGAAGCGTTCACGGATCTCATGGACAACGCGATGGGCATGATCGAATTGGAGGCGATCATGCACACGGTGTCGAAGGACTACAAGAAGTGGATGGACTCACCGAACTGCGGCTCGGACTGCTTCATCGCGGTGCTGCAGAAGCAGACCATGAACTTCCGCGTCGAGGCCGAGCACCGATTCGTGGACCTGAAGGGTAATACCGAAACACAGTGAGCAAGCTGAAGAACCAGGAGAACGAGAACGAGCGCCGCGTGGCCGGGATCGAAGCGAAGCTGAATAATTGGACATTGGTGCTCCCATTTATTTGTTCAGCCAAAGAAGATACAACATCCAAAAAGCTATCATTGATAGGCCAAAAGCCGATTTGTCCTTTCTGGACATTCTTGACACCGGAAAATGCTTGTTTGTGCGTCTCTTCAAGATCGCGCGCTTTGCTTGTGCGCATTTGGGGAATTGTAGCACAGAGAGAAAGCAAGCCCACTTTCCATGTCGGAGCCGAAAGCGCCGCTCACGGGTGCAGAGGAACCGAGCGCCAAGAAGGCGAGCAAGAAGGCGTCGAGTGGCGCCGCCAAGAAGAGCAGCAGCAGCAACAACAACAACAACAGTAGCGCCGCCGCAGCGTCGGCGAGTGACCCAAATGCCGCCCCACCGGCGTACGCCGCCGCGGTCTCCTCTGGTCCGGTGATGGGTCCGTCCCAGCTTTCCACCGCGTCTGCTGCAATGTCGCCCGTGCCAAAGCTGCACGATGTGCCGCGCATCCCGATCGCAGAGCCGAAGCCCAGTGGAGGTGATCCTTCTGGTGGGGAGCCAAAGCCCCGCGCATCAAAGAAGCGCACAGCGACGCCGCCGGGTGGAACAGACGTACCTGTGGGGGTGACAAATCCGGGGCCGTCGATTGCTTCTGCAAACGGCACGCCGACGCTAGATGCCGCATCGACGGCGAAACAGGAAGCGGATGCAGAACGGGAGAAGCAGGCGGCTGCAGCGCGGCGAGAGGCGAAGCGCCAGCGAGCGAAGGGGCTGGAGGAAGCGAAACGGCGCGAAGAAATTGCAAAACAGGCGATAGAGGAGGCGAAGCGCCAGGAAGAAGTGCGACTGCGCGAAGAGCGTCGCAAGAAGGAGCTCGCCGCGCTGAATGCGAACGCCGAGGAGTGCCAGGAAGAAGACGAACAGGCAGATTACGAGGACGAAGGCTTTGAAAACTATGACGACGACTTTGAGGACGACGATAAACCACCCGAAAAGAACCCGAATGTGAAGCCGCAAGCGAAAACCAAGTTCAAAGGAACCAGTGGCAGTGGGAATAACACCAGCAACGGTGATGACGCGCTCAGTCCAGCGGAACTGAAAAAGATCCAGCAGGCTATGCAAGCCGAGAGCAAGGAGCATTCCACGTCTCGCCCGTCCAGCAGCGCCAGCTCAACGAAGGTTGATCCTACTGACAACAATCAAGAGCAGCAGGCAGAGCGAAAGAAGTCAGCAAAAGCGACAAGCTCCATTGCCTCGTCGATCGCAGGATTGAAGCAGTCGCTCGACCCTCGTGCAAAACGGACGAAGGAACTTCTTGATGCGCGCAAGTTCGAAGGCGAGAAGTTCAATTTGTTTCACCAAGCACCGCTCTCTGAACAAGAAATGTACCTGAGCAATCTGCGACGAGGTCAAGTAAGGCAAGTTGCCATCTACACAAACGACGGTGCCAAGTCCACGCTCACACAGACAAAGTACCCTGTTGGAGTGGACAAGTCCATGCATTTCCCGGACGACATCGGTCTCGACAGCACGTCTTCTTCGTCAAATATGACGGCAAAAGGAGCGGGGACTTTTGACAAGAGCGGTGATGATGACGCGAACGCGCACTCGACAGTTCGGTTCTTCAAGTTTCTAGAAAATGCGGCGTATGTTTGCGAGCTACTCGCTGAGGGGAACGCGATGGCGGCGGAGCAAGAACTGGAAGAAAGTAAAGAGAACGACACGACAAAGAAACGGTTCACAGTCACAAAGAATTCCGCGCTTTCGCAACAGCAAGTGTTTCCAAACAAGCATTTCGACGATCCAGCGGTGGAGAAGTTACTTCAAGACCGCGATCTTGTCACGATGCGGTTCTCACCGTGTGTATCCAACATACTAGTGACGTGCTATGGCCCACAAGAAACAGCTAAGGAAGAGAACGAACCGGAATCTTCGACTGAGAAAGGTATCTCCTGTGTTTGGGACGTCAACCAGCCGCACCAGGTGCTCTACGTGCTGAAGAACGAAGGCTTGATCTCAACAGTCTGCCTGTGTCCGAACCGAGAGCTCATTGCGCTTGCAGGAACGGAAGATGGGAGTATCCATGTCTGGGATCTACGCAGACAACCGTATCGAAGCAGCAGCAGCTGTAAAAACCAAGCAGCAAAGATCGAGTTTTGCTCTCCGACGTACTCGACCTGTGGAGCGGACTATCGCACGGCTTCGCAACATACGTCGACCATTGTGGCGCTCGAAGTGATTGACCGGAATCATGGCAACAACAATGGTTCTACTGGTAAGAACAACAACACAAGTGGGAACTTCCAGTTTGGGTCGATGGACGATCGAGGTATCGTGATCATCTGGAGTCTCATCGAGTTTGAAGCGGGAGAAGATGCGCTCGCCACGGACAAGTGCGTGGAGATCGGGGGACGCGTCAAAATGGTCATGAACACGCTGATTGACACGCAGCAACAGTACATGCTCCCGAAACAACCCAAGCCAGTGCAGAGGACCACATCGTCGTCGTCTGTGAAACCAAGCAGCATCACCTCTTCTGCGACTACTATCCCAGCATTTACGGTCGGACCCATCGCGACAGTGTTCAAGTTTTCCCCCCACGACCACAATCAGTAAGTCTCCTCGTTTTGGAACTTGCTATCAGTGCTCGTACTTCCAAGAACCCTCAATGTGTTATGCATGTGTTGTTTGTAGGTTCGTGGTCGGGACGCGAACGGGATTTGTGTATCGTGGACATCGGTTCGAGAAATCCCAGCTGTCCTCGCGCTCGCAGTATCGTCGAGGAAAAGAGTCTATGGTCTCAGCTGGAGTCGTTTGTATTGATTTCCATCCGTTCACGCCCGAGTACTTTCTCGTTGGATACGAAGATGGCTGTATTTGGTAAGGGTGTGAGACTCGGTGCCTTTTGTGGCTATGCAGATTTGCTGACTGACATCACTTTGCCTGCTCCACGTACTTCAGTTTGTTCCAAAGCAGTGCAGGGCTCTGCTTGAGTGCATGGGAGGAAGCGCCATTCGGAGTGAGCGTGAGCTCAATTCAGTGGTCGACGTCGCGTTCAGGGGTTTTCTACGCGTCCTTTTCGAATGCACAGGTTCTTATCTGGGACCTGACAGAGCAAACCAACGTACGTGTGAACAGGCTGTACGCAAACCAACTTTTTCTTTCGGTGGTTTCACTAACTATCTCGGATGTCTTTGTCTTTCAGGCACCGGTGTTCTTGCACAAGATTCCAGCGCTGGAGGACACCTCGCCAGTCGAGCTGGCATCGTCACTCTATCCACTCGCGCTATCGTAAGTGGCACCTACTGCTGTTTTGAAGTAGACCATTCTACTAACGTATTTTTGCACCTACCACCGATTGAATACCATCGCTCTAGGTCAGAGGTGATCCGGACGTCGCGACCTACCATCGCGTTTCGCTGTGGAGACTCACCGCCGTTCCAGTTTGCTCTGCATGAGCTCAGCCAGGAGTTGTCGGCTCGGTCCCGAGACGAAGATCAAGAGGTCAAGAAGTTGCTGACCTGCATCCTGTAAACTCCCAACATCCTGTGCAAAGAGCGGAGCATGCTCAACGATAACAAGATTGGACTTACATGGGAAAATTGGAGTTCCAACTGTTATTACTATCAATTACCATGACACCACTTATACAACTCTTCCGTTACAATAAATACACAACTTCTCGAGTCAAGAAACATTCAATCTTTTGGCGCATGGTGATGAACAACGCTTACACGGACTTGCTTGACTCCACGAGGCGCGTGTAGATGCCGTTCAGGCTCAAGAGCTCGACGTGCGTGCCCTCTTCCGCGATATTGCCGCCGCTCACGACGCAGATCTTGTCGGCGTTGCGGATCGTCGACAGACGGTGCGCGATGATGATGGTCGTGCGGCGCTTGAGAGTCACCACCTTGTCCAGCGCGTCCTGCACGATCTTCTCACTCTCCGAGTCCAGCGCGCTCGTGGCTTCGTCGAGCAGCAGGATGTTAGGGTTCTTCAGGACCGCGCGGGCGATCGCAATACGCTGCTTCTGCCCACCAGAGAGTTGCTCACCCTTCATGCCGACCTGGGTGTTGTAGCCATCAGGGAGTTGCGTGATGAAGTCGTGCGCGTTCGCCATCTTCGCGGCTTCTTCAATCGCCCCCTGGCTTGGCATTTCGTCAAAACCGTACGCGATATTCTCCGCGATCGTGCCGATGAAGAGCGTCGGCTCCTGTCCGACCATGCCGATCTGGCTGCGCAGCCAGTTCACGTTCAGCGTCTTCGTATCCACGCCATCGAGCAGCACCTCGCCCTTGATTGGATCGTAAAAGCGCTCGAGAAGCCCGATGATCGTGCTCTTGCCGCCGCCGCTTGGACCGCAGAGAGCCACGGTCTGACCCGCCTCGATCGTCAGGTTGTAGTGTTTCAACACCGTCACATTTGGACGCGTCGGGTACTTGAATGTGATGTTCTTGAACTCAAGCTTCCCTTCCAGAACGTCCGGTCTCGCGCCGCTCTCGTCAAATGAATCGATCGGACGGTGGCGATCGCGAAGGGAGAAGATCGCGGCTCCCGCCTTGATCGCGTGGTCCGACTCACCCAGCCACGACGCAGCGTACCCGATCCCCTGCGCAGACATCATGATCGCCATCAGCGTGCGGATCAGCTGCTTGAACGTGATATCGTCCTTGTTAACCATCTCACCACCGTACCAGAACACGAGCGAATACGCGGCGAACAAGATGAACGAGCTGAAGCCGATCGAGACACCGTTGATGTTGGCTTCCCGCTGCCCGTTCTTGAGCGGCTTCTCCAGCAAGTGCGAGAACTTGTCGCAGATCTGATCCTCCAAGCCGAGCGACACCACCGTGCGGATGTTGCAAAGCGCTTCAGAAGCGTGCGCACCCGACTCGGCGAGCTCGTCCGAGAGCATGCCCGATCCTTTCATTTGCTTGAAGCGCAGGATCTCGCCAAGAATCAGCAGCGGGAACACGGCGAGCATGATCAGCGTGAGCAGCCAGCTGCCCGTCGTGAACGAGATCAGCACCGCGGCGAGGAAAGTGAACCCCGCCTGCAGCAGACGGCCCTGCGAGTCGCCGGACAGCAGCGAGACCTTCGCGGCGTTCATGGCCAGGTCCGACGTCAACGCGCCAGTAGCGTTCGCGGTCTCGTCGAAAAAGGCGATATTCTGGCGCAGGAGCGACGTGAAGTGGATATCGCGCAGACGCGACGTCAGCTTCTCAGCCATGTAGCGGAAGTTGTAGATCTGCGTGCTGTGGATGAAGAGAAGCGCCACCGCGCCGCCGACGTAACAGAGCCCGTACGAAGTCACGTCGGTCTTCAGGTCGTCCAGAGCGGACATGTCGTTATTCTGGAACTCCTCGTACTTCTTGTTCATGACCGCCAAGAGCTCACTGATCAAGAGCGCCGACGATGGTACCGCGAGACCGTGCAGACCCGCAGCGAAAATACCACGCGCAAAGTACGCGCGCTCCGGGCGACTCAGCTGCATGGCGGACTTGAGGGTGAACGTGGACTCCATCGAGTTATCAGGCTCAGTGGTGTTCGTGTCGATTAAATTGTTGCTGATCACAGAGAAGAGGCTCAATCTCTGGCCAGCCTGCTCGTTCTGCGTCGCCTGGTCAGCAGCAGCTGCCGCTTTGTCTTCTTCTTCATCCGTCGAGCTTTCCAGCGGAGTCTCGTCTTCTTCCGCTGCCTTTTCCGCCTCTTCCTTGGCCTTCTCCTGCTGGATTGTGTACAAATTGCGGTACACGCCGTCGGAGATTGCCATGAGCTCGTCATGTGGACCTTCTTCGACGACTGAGCCACTAGACACCACCACGATCTTGTCGGCGCCTCGGACCGTGCTCAGTCGGTGTGCGATCACGAGCGTTGTCATCTTGGTCTTCTCCATCAGGTCGTTCAGTGCCGCCTGCACGATGCGCTCGCTCTCGGTGTCGAGCGCGCTCGTGGCTTCGTCCAGCACCAGGATCTTTGGCTCGCGTACCAGTGCGCGAGCGATCGCGACTCGCTGCTTCTGTCCTCCAGAGAGCGACACCCCCTTCTCGCCGACCAGCGTCTCGTACTGCTCCGGTAGTGACATGATGAAGTCGTGTGCGTTCGCCAGCTTCGCTGCAGCAATCACTTGCTCTCGGGTGTACACGACGTTGCTGCTACCGGACGCGGCGATGTTGTCGAACACGCTCGACGCGAATAGAACAGGTTCCTGTGAGACAAGTCCGATCTGCGAGCGCAACCACTTGACATTCAGGGTCTTCACGTCGTGTCCATCGAGACGCAAAATACCGCACGTCGGATCGTAGAAGCGCTCGAGCAGCGCAATCAGCGTGCTCTTGCCGCCACCACTAGGTCCGACAAAAGCCACTTTCTGCCCGGGAGCGATCTTCACAGAGTACTTGTTGAGAATCTGCGCCTCAGGGCGACTCGGGTACGTAAAGTCCATGCTCTCCGCCTCAATACTGCCACTGCACGATTCAGGAACGATGCCAGTGTCGGACGCCGCGTCGATCGCAGACTTGGTGTTGAGGATAGCGAAGAGCGCTGCAGCGGATCCCTTGGCTTCCGCGACAGCAGAGATGTTTGGAGAGATCTGGCCCATGGACTGGGAGCCAAGCAGGATACCGAAGAATGCCTGGAAGACCGTGCCGGGTGTCGCGTCGTTGCTATACACTTTCTTGCCGCCGTACCAGAGACCCGCAGCGTACATGAGCCAGAGACTGCCCGTGTAGAAGCCGTTCATGACCGCACCCTTCTTGTAGAACGCAATATTCTCGCGCTCGACGGTCTTGGTCTTGGCATTGTACTTGGCGATCGCGCGCTTCTCGGCACGCAAGGACGCGACCGTGCGCATCGACGCCAGCGTTTCCTCCGCGACCGCGCCGGCTTCCGCGTACAGCTGCTGGGATCGCGTCGCGCGCACGCGCAAGCCACTGAGCAGCGTCGACATGGTGAGCACCATCACGGGCGTGACGCAGCACATCACGAGTGCGATGTCCCAGCCCTTGATAAACCCGATGGCGTACCCGCCGATGAACTGACCGAGGAACTTGACAGCTTCTCCCAGTTTTTGGCCCATGCCGGTCTTGATGCGGATCGTGTCGCCCGTGATGCGGCTCGAGAGCTGCATCGCGTCGTTACTGTCATACCACGAGATGTCCAAATGCAGCAGGTGGTGGAGCGCGTGCTCGCGCAGCGCCTTCATCTGGCGTTCAGCCGAGTTCGCGAAGAGCACGAACGCGAGATAGTCGGTGATAAAGAGCGCGATCGCGATGATGAAGTAGTCAAGAGCTGCCTGGTTCACCCCGTCCTTGTCGAACGGTGCGAAGGCCGAGATCGCGTCGCCAAACACGAGCGCCATGCACGGGTACAACCCGCCGTTGACGCCAGCCATGATCACGCCGAGCACGAGCGTCGCGACATCGCGTGGCGTCGCGAACCGGTAGAGCGAGAAGAACGACGGAGAAGAAGCCTCGGCGTCCTTCTTGGTCTTCTTCTTCTTGGCGGCAGCACCGTGCTCACCGCTCTCTCTGATTGTGTTGGTCTCGGACAACTCGCGCTTCTTTTGTTTCGGCTCTTGGGACGACTGCTGCTGGAGCTCGACCGAGACGAGCGACTGGCGCGGCGTGTGCATCTGCACGTAATGGTGGCCGTCGGCCGCTGTCGGCTCCTCCTCTCCGATGGCGCGAGTATACTGGCTGCCGTTCGTCGCCATCCTTTCTTCCTGTGCTCTTTGTAGGTTATAGCTACCTATCGAGTGAGAATTCGCAAATGAACGCAACAAACCAAGGACCAGTCACGCTCGCAACTCTCCCAAATGAGCCGGCTGAGCGACCGATGACTCTGTTCGTTCGTTCGTGTGTGTCGCCGAGCGAATGGAAAAGTGAGTGAGTGAAGACGAGAACGCGCGATGGGGAGAGAGAGAGCTGAGCACTCTCACATGCCTCCATAGACCGACGACTGGGTTGTGCAGGAAACAGCTCAAATTGTGACTCAAGCATGTCGTACTCAGACTGGAGGTCTGAGAACAGGACGACGACGACGAGTCCACATTAGCCGCAGCAAAAGCAAGAAGCGAGTGCTTCGTAGCTCATGAGCTAGCAGCCTTTCTCTCGCCGCATTGAGGCCACACAGCAAAGTTGTCTTTTTGTGCGTTTTATTCTCACAGCTTGGAGAGGCGACTCTTCTGAGTGTGGCAGAGCCGGGCTATTTAGGCTCTTTTTCGCTGCTAATTTACCTCTCATAATGGATCATGCAGTAAGTTTTGTCGAAAGTTCTTACATAGTGGGGTTTGATTTAGAACATACAATATAAAGAAGCTAACTAAAAGAAAAACGAGTTGTTGATAGATGCTAGGTGTGTACAGTGAGCAGGCAGTTTGTTTGGTCATGAGCACAAGAAGGGCGGTTTCTACCCGAGCAGTCATCAAAAGAGCGTTCGATTTTGAGACTTGGGGACCTGTGCAAAAAAGAACAACGTCAACGAATCATGAAGCAGTGTGCTACGTTTTTGCTTGCTCTTGAAAGGTATGGCGGCACTCCTTGCTGAGTGCCGCCATCCCTGATGTGAATGAGCGTGATTGGAAAGCTGTGAGCACTGCCATACTTGATGATCGCCAGGCACCTTGTGGATTCGTATGAATGAGTATAGTGTTCCCAAATCAGCAAACGAGTTACTGCAGCCAACAGCAGACGAGCACCAACTTTGTGTGTGATTTAATCAAAGCAGTAAGCTACTTTCTTTCCATCGAGGTACTGTTATCATCAAGGTACTGTACTGGATGAACAAACAACGAGAGACCGAGAAACTAAGGTCATTAAACTGTCTGTTGCCCACGTTTGGACCTCGCACGCAACAGAATTGTGCGAACGACGACTGAGTCTTCACAGCGTTCGTCTTCATACTGCAAAGCCTCCGGCCTCACGGCTAAAAAAAGCAAAAGCGGACCTCTAGTTCGCATGCAACGGAAGCCGCTGGAGACAGCCACGAAATGTGAACGAAACAAATAGCAAAGGTCTTTGGAGATCCGTCAAAAACGGGGCGTGTCGTCTATGACTGACCTAGTACAGTAGTACCATACCACCAAGCAGTCATCACACAGAGCTTCCGTCTGGCTGTCTCTCTGATGTCGCCTGCCTTTTTTTGTGAATCACAGAGGATTTTGTCTGTCGTCACGTATTCATCGACAGGCTTGCTTCGGTCGCTGGTCTATCCATCCATGCTCGATTTTATTCTAAATACAGGCATCTCTCAAAATACCGCCCACACAATCAATTAATATCCTCTTTAAAACGATCATGATAGCATTGCAATCGCTTTCAAGAGGATTTCACAAATTCACTTGGCTGTCACAAACAAAAAGCACGACTCTGCATCGACAGCATGACGACTGTAACGGCTCGCG
>JALBZB010001284.1:0-10963 GCA_038050625.1 Pythium sp. MPC-2022a
TTTTCTCTGTGAACAGCAGCAAAATGACCATCACTCACATCCCATACGGTAATGACCAATAAAGCCGACAGCGCTGTTTTTTGTATCCCATACGGTAAGCTTTCCACCAGACTTCGAATGAGAACTGTGCGCAGAAACAAGAAGCCTAGAAACCTCAATGCCAATGCGGAGCAGCGAGGCATTCACACGACTATTTTCGATTACTCAGCACAAGAAAGCATGTAGATCATGTGGGTGCTGACTCGTCACTGAGACACCAGCAGTGTGACGATTTAAGTGCTGACGTCCTGTTTGTTTTAGGAACACACATACACCGCAGAGTAAACCCAGGTCCGCCCTCTCCTCATGCACCATCAGCCTACGTGGTATTGTTGCCTCTGTCGATCTGGGCCTGAATCGCATTGAGCTGCTGGAAGAACCCGCGCAGCTCGTCGTGGTTCATCTCTAGATCCAGCGTCTCATCCTGCGTTCATAGCCATCAAAGTACCAAATAAAATAGTCCTGGTCAATAAGAGTCCCCTCACTGCACCTAATCATCTATCATTCGACAATCCCACAATCATACCTTTCGTGCTGCGCTTGGGTCCTGCAGCTTCAGCTGGAAGATCGTCGTTGGGTCCGTCGCGCCTCGGAGCTTGCTCTGGCCCATTTCCAGGTGCAGGCGCCAATTTGTCTCTGTTAAAACCGGTATACTCGACGTATTGAGTGGGTACTTTGTCGCGATCTGCTTGGCCGCAGGCTTGCCCTTCTTGCGCCACGCCTTCTCGACGATCGCGACCACGTCAGTGTCCACGCCATGCACGTTTAGAAGCGCAGGGCGATCCACTTTCTCGAAGTGCGCGGCGTCTGTGAAGATTTGTTGTGCGAGCGCCACCATTTCGTCTACCTGCAGGTCGGAGAACGTGAGCATCTCGCAGAGCTGCTGCTTCTCCGCGGCGGAGAACACCTCGTCATCCTGTTTGTAATATAAATACACATAGTTAGTAAGTACTAAAGTTCACTGCATGTACATATACGCTCAGAGAGCATGTGGTGCTATTGACACGTTTGCTTACATCTGCGGACGCGAGCTTGTCCAGGATGTGCGCCAGCACGCGCGGGAGCTTGTCGCGCAGCACACGGTTTAGAATGCACTCTGGTTGACTGGATGCGCGCACGCGCACACATATAGAGTCGAAAGCGATCAGCAGCCACTAGATACGAGCACTTGAACAGACATATACACACATACAGAGAGAGAGAGAGAGAGAGAGAGAGCGCATGAGCCACTCACCTGGTTGTCATATCCGTCTTTCTTTGCTTGTGCTTTTTCCAAAAGAAACCCAAAGTCTGCCTTTCAGAGCCTTTCCCTCTCTAAACGAATTCAGGGTATCCACCTTTTCCAATACCTTTTTACATTTTACTATCTCTTTATAACATGTTGATTATGTTTTCACATATAGATTGACCTTTCCATAATTCACTTTGAGAGGATAGATATTATACGAGTTAATAACTCCAGTCGAAAAGCTTCTCACTGGCTTGCTTCTGTGACTCTTCCACATCAAAAGATCGCACGCACTATTCTCAGTTATTCTCAGAGCCAGCCAGTACGACCAAGATCAGCAAGCATGGGCAACTCGGTGGCACGCGTGAATGGCGGCGCGTACAAGATCCTGGGCACGCTGGGTGAGGGCGGCTCCTCCACGGTCTACGAGGTGCGCCGCGGCAGCGACAAGCGCCACTTCGCGCTCAAGTGGGTGCGCGGCGTGCGCGACGCCGACGCGCTCGAGCGCCTGCTGCTCGAGATCCAGGTGCACAAGCGATTAGGCCAGCAGCACGCCAACATCCTGCCACTCGTCGAATCCGAGGTGCGCATGAGCGAAGAGGAGACCAAGCCTGTGCACAGCAATAGTACTGGTCATGGTGGTGGCGGCGGGAGGATGCGGCTCGACATGGGCTCGCAGCGAGCCAAGGAGGTGCTCATGCTCTTCCCGATCTGTCAGCACGGCTCGCTGCAGACGATGCTCGAAGACGCGTTCCAGAAAGGTAAGAAGAACTCTTAGCCTTAGCGATTGCATTGCTGGGTCTCCATGGCACTCACCTCTTACACGTATGTTATTGACGCTTGCTGATGGACGACAGAAGGCTGCTCGCCGTTCTCCGAGCGCGAGTGCCTGCGGTTCTTCTCCGAGCTGCTCGACGCTGTGAAGCAAGTGCACGACATGGGCTTTGCGCATCGCGACCTCAAACCGGGCAACATCCTTATCTCGTCGACCAACCCCGTGCAGCCCATGCTCATGGACTTTGGCTCGATCGCGCCGATCAGCACATACATCCGGAACGCAATGGACCACAGCGCACTCTGTGAAGAAGCTGAGAACCTCAGCAGTGCGCCGTATCGACCGCCCGAGCTCTGGGCTTCGAATGGGTATACCCCCAACAGCGTGATTGATGGTCGCACGGACGTGTGGCAGCTCGGATGCACTCTGTACGCGATGGCGTTTGGGCCGTACTCGCCGTTCGAGAACGCCAAAGAGGGCGTGCTCCACCTCGCGATCCTGAACGGCAACGTGCGCTTTCCGCAGAAGAGTTCGTATGGAGACCAGTTCTCGTCCACGTTCAAGTCACTCGTCAAGTGGATGCTCATCCCGGACATCGCGAGTCGCCCGACGCTGGATGAAGTGCGCGAGCAGCTCCAGCAAATCCGAGCAGGAGCATACGAGTCGGCAGCAAGGGCGATGAACAGCTACAGCAGACGCAGAAGCACAAACAACAGCAGACGCATGAGTCAGCTGTCGTCTCGGGCTCCTGTGGCGACACCGTCATCACCGCCACATTCGATCCCACAACCCCCACAGACGCAGATTCTGTCGTTCTCCAAGCTCGCGAGCGAAGAGTGGGCGGATTTCGCAGCGTACGAGAAAGTTTCCATGGCGGACTCATCCGTCTCCATGCACTCGAGCGAGGACTGGGGCGAGTTCACGGGCTTTGAGCGCAGCAGCTCGACGTCCGTGCTGTCGATGGGGACGCTGGTATGGTCGATAGACTCGACCACCACCGTCGCTGTCGCACAACCGGTCCCGCCAAGCGGTGTACCGAGAAGACAGAGCTCTCGCCGCCACTCGCTCGGCGCGTCGATCATCCCCACGCGGCGTGCTGACAGCAGCGTCATCACCAGTAACTTCAATGAAGGAGTGGGAGAGGGAGACCTACGCGAGCACGAGCTACGGCGCGCACTTTCGACGCGAGGCAGGTTGCTGCTGAGCCAGGCGCTGGACACGCGAGCCTCGCAGTGAAAAGCACAACTATATTCTGGCTGGCTCCATTCATATCTTTGTCAAACGTTAGAATTCTTCAAACCTGTGTATGTTCATCAATGATCGCTTGATCGATCACCTTCCATCATCATCATCCAGTCATTCGCAGCCTGAGTCAATCATCATAGTCATCATCAATAACAATACAAGAACGCGTACTTGTCTATTTAGCTATCTACGAGATCACCTGTCCGATGCACGCAAAGTGCAGCATCAGCAGCGGCGTGGTGTCCGTCACGTGAGGGTAAAACTGTTTGAGCACCATCAGCACTTCCGGAATCGACGCAAAACCCGATTTCTGGAGATCCTGGGCGTCCAACTCATGTAGACACTTTGTCGTGACCTGTTGGATATGTAAAACTGCAAATGGCTGTCGTGCTGGACTCGGAGTGTCGGTCGTTGTCGTTGTGGACGCTTTGTGGACGTTTTCAGATAATCCTGTCGTCGCGATCACAGTCGAGTGTGGGAAAACGTCCTTCAGGTCCGAGTTCAAGTCGTCCACAAGGTCCGATTGCAGCCGCATGGTGATAGTCTTCTTGCCCGCGAGGATGTCGGCAACGAGCGACTCGCCAAAATCCACGCGAGGCAGCTTGTGTTTCCGGTTCATCAGTGCTCGCACAGTGTCTTGGTGCAGCAGCAGCTCTCTGGAGGTTACAACCTGGTGGAAAAGTTGCAGCTCGCGCAGGAAGTGCGCGTTGATTTCGATCCACGGGCGGATGAAGCTACAGAGAAGTACGTACATACATGAGCATGAGTTAGAAGAGAACACTGACTGATTCGAACATATTTCAGTATGCTCGACTGTAGGTGGTTCATTGTACCTGATCTCTTCAATGACTTGCTTGACGCTTGAGTACTTGTCGACAGGCGACTGGGTGAGCAGCCATGCGGCGACCACCGACGGTGAGCGCGACCGACCTGCAACGCTATTGGGGGCAACCGAAGAAGCCAACAGGTGACGTTAGCGCTAATAATCTCTCGCATACCCAGTCATTGGGGTTGAGCTGTTTGCCTTACCAGTGCACCAACATATTCTTGTCCATGCGCTCGGCTTCTTCACTACACAACACACATTTAGCCATACAAAAAAAACGAGTATTGTTAGCGGCAGCTAGCTATTCAAAACAGATATTTCTTCGCACCACCAGCACACTCGAGCTGTTACGCACAGGATGTTGTTGAGCGTGGCGAGGATCATCGGGAGCTTGCGGAACAGATCCTCGTCCAGCGCGTCTTCAATCGCGATGTGCGTGCGCGTGATGACGGCAGCTTCATCATCTGCGGATGACAGCTGATCCATCATACCAACATCAGCAGAACTACCATTAGCGATTCCTCCTAGCGGCGCAGGCGCTGCTGCGATTCCGTCACCGTGGTCCGCAGTGCCAAGCAGCGCCAGCGTGAACGCAATGCGCGCTTTGCAGAGTGCCTGGGCGTTGCGCGCAGCGTCAATCGACCCGAGAAACAGCCGGCGAGTGATGTGCATCGGCGCGTCGTCCACGAGCTCCTCGATCTCATACTCCTCCTCTTCTAGCTCTTCTTCATAGCCGAGTGCAGCAGCGTCATCGTACTCGTTGGCGCAGTGTTGGTCCATTTGTCCAGTAGTGTGGTAATCCTTCAAACAAACAAATGCAACTTGCCAAATGGGGCTTTCCACACAACCTGCAGGTTCTGCCATTCTTCTCAAATTAATATTATCTTGGTTTTTGTATTCAATATGCAATTAGGGAGTCACGACAGTACTCGGTGTATTTCGTGCGGCAGCCACGCCCTTTGCTTGCCCGAACCCACAGGCAGATGAGCGTGCGAGCAGTTTGCACGTCTCGCTTTCTTTTGGTATTTGGCGAAACGCGACCGAGTGACCGAGTGACCGAGTGAGGGGAGTCGAGCGAGCGACATACGCACCACCCGTCAGTGCCACCAACCCACGCGCCTCTCTTTGTCTATCTGTCTGTCAACTGTACCAGCTCCACTCTGCTCTGCTAGTGATACGCGCGTCTCATCTCGAGTTGCGGTGCGCGTGAGTACGTGAGTAGTGTGTGTCGCGGGCGATCTGCAGCGACGCGAACAACTTGAGAAACAGGAAGAACGAGCAAGCAAGAAAGCCTTTCTTTCTTACCGACGGTGGTGGTGAGCGACGACAGCAGCAATAATACAAGTACCATGAGTCAGCGACAGGGCAAGAGCAGTAGCAGTGCTGCTGCTGCAGGCAACAGCGCAGGAGGGCTGGAGCAGCAGGTCGCGGGCGAGGCCGAGATGGAGCGGCTGTACGGCCACCTGGGCGAGTTGCAGCTCGAGAACGACGTGGAGGGCTCCGAGAGCCTCTCGTCCGAGGACGAGTCGAGCGAAGACGATGACGATGACGACGAAGAGGACGACGACGAGAACGACGTGGAGGGCAGCGAGGAGGAGACGAGCTGGATCAACTGGTTCTGCTCGCTGCGCGAGAATGCGTTCCTGTGCGAAGTGGACGAAGACTACATCGAGGACGACTTCAATCTCACGGGCCTCAGCAGCGTCGTGCCGTACTACGATTACGCGCTGGACGTGATCCTGGACATCGAGACGCCGAACGACCAGAACCTGACGCAGATCCAGCAGGAAATGATCGAGTCCGCGGCCGAGATGCTCTACGGACTCATCCACGCGCGCTACATCCTCACCACAAAGGGCATGGCAGCCATGTTAGAGAAATACCAGAACGTAGATTTTGGCCGCTGCCACCGCGTCTACTGCCAGGGCCAACCCGTGCTCCCCGTGGGACAGTCGGACGTGCCGCGCCACACCACGGTCAACGTGTTTTGCCCCAAGTGCCGCGACATTTTCTTCCCAAAGTCCCAGCGCGCTGGCCGTAAGTTCAATTGCGCTCGTGTACTGACTGCCCTCACCATCAAGCCACTCACTGTTGTATTGTATTCTATGTGTATGCTCTTGTAGAGATTGACGGCGCGTACTTTGGTACGACGTTCCCACATGTGTTCCTGATGACGCATTCGCAGCTCGTGCCGCCGCCACCCACGCAGGTGTACGTGCCGCGCGTCTACGGCTACAAAGTGCACAGCTCGAGCGAGTACTACACGGGCCGCAAGAAGATCGCAACGTCGTCGAGCGGACGTGGCGGCAATGGCGGAAATGGCCGTAAGCCCGCACAAGCGCTGAAAGGTGGCCGACCTAGCGAAACGGCACAGCAGGCCAGATAAGTGAGGACCAGCAACAACGAGAGAGAGAGGACGAGAGGTGACGAGGTGAAGCTGGGCGCCTGTGCTGCTGATGCGCTGATGTGAGTGGAGTGGTGCCTCTCATTAATGGCTGGCTGGTGATGTCTGGTAGGGATTTTATGAAGCAGAGAGAGAGAGAGAGAGAGAGAGAGAAAGAAAGAAAAGATGATGATGGTGGATGAAGAAGAGAGGCGCTCGCCAACTTTGTGCATCAAGAACAAACAATATGGTGGTGGTGATTGCTTGGCAGCTCAGTTCAGTCCATGGAATGAACGCATTCGAATGGACCAGCCTGATGATGATGATATGGATCCACGAACAAACAACCCTTTTGTCAATGTAAGTTTTTAAATCTTGTGGTGTGTGCTGTGTAGCCTTTCTTGTCCTAGGAGTCCAAAGACAAGAAGATCGAACGAAACTCGTTCCTTGCTTTCTCGTCGCGGCTCCCAGGGTCCAGAGTGTGGTGATGCTGTGGTTGGTGGTGTGTCTGATTACACTTTGAGGGCGTACGGCAAGATCGCGTCGACCTCCACGTCGATTTCGCCGTCTTGCGTGCGATAGAGATGCGTTGAGAAGAGGAACACGCGGTTACTCTTGGTCAACTGCAGCTCGAGGAACTCGGGCGTGAGCTTCGAAGAAGGTAACAGTGTTGCTGTTGGTGCTGTTGTTGTTGGCGCATCGACTACCACCTCAGCAGCAGCAACAGTAGCACTAGCACTCTCACCACCATTGTTAGCATTGTCGATGTTGCGAGTTCCGTCGGTTGATGACTCTCCCTTTGGCGCTTGGTTTTTCTTCTTGTGCTTCCTCTTCCGCTTCTTCTTGTTCTCACTGCTCTTGGAGATCGAACTTGTATCGATAGGTGTAAAACTGTCGCTCATTTCTGCTGCAAACAACTCGTCCACGATCGCAAGCGACAGGGTTTTCAAGAGCAGCTTTGACGATTTCGGAGTGATCTCTTTCAGACTGTTATGAATTACACCTGCTGCTGGTTGCTGATCCAGGGCCTTGAAAAGAGGATTCACGCGCAAAGTCGCTTTCCGAGTGAGTGTGCTGTCGTGGCTGTCACCAAATTCGATTTCGTAGGCTGCGGTGGACGTCGAAACTGCTTCCGCCGTGTCTGCTTGCTGCTTTGGGATCGAGAGCAGCCGTCCGATGACAGTAATATGCTGGTGCTCCAGTTTTTCCAGACCCTCACAGACCTTGGACAGTTCGCTGCAAAGAAATAGCAACAACATGTGGGTGTCAGCGATCCATCTAGGCGGCCTCATAATGCAATAGTGAGGGTCAAAAGCAAGCAACGTCATACCTGAACTGATGCACGGGCTGTTCAAGAGACGGTGACGAGTTCATCAAGTCTGTTGGTTGAATGATGCTTGACCGTGTGCGGTACTTCTTGATCGTGCCGCCCTCGAGCCAGCTCTCACCCGTGGAGCTCTTCTCGCACACTTTCCCCTTCGCGACCAGCTTCTCTGCGAAAAAAGAGTTCAGACTGCAATCCTCAATCGCGTTGAATGCCGATACCGCGTTGTTCACACGCAGCACTGTGAAACTGCTACATGCCGCGTACTGCGAGCCAAAGATGTGGTCGTCCACCCCGGAGTGTTTCTCTTGATCGTCGACAACGATCCACTTGAGCTTTGTGAGCATCACAGTGTTACCGGCTTTCAGGCTGTAAAATTCCTGTGGCTGTGAGCAATCCTCGACTAGAATGACCAGCTCAGTTGACGAACTCCGATCGACAGCCTTGACCCATCGGTACTCCCCCACAGGACCGCTACTGAGATTTTCTCCCTCACCACCGTGTTCACCATTTCCGCGTTCTTCCGAGTCGACACGCTTACGTTTGCGCCGCCTGCAAACTTTCCCGACATACGAGAGTACGCCGACAAAGTCAAAGTAACATGTATCTTCGCTCCAGTACAGCGTGTCGAGCGTACTCGCAAAGTTGCACTCGAGCCGAATCGGCGCGGGTGGTGCCAGTGACGAAGACACAGGAGTTTCCAATACAGGCTCCGGTATGATTTTTGCCATTTCGAGATACTTCCAGAAGTTCTCTACACAGAAGACATCGAAGGACAAAGCATTAGCTGGGTTCACAAAGAGCTCTCACAGAATGTTCACAAGGCAACTATATGATGTACCCGGGATGTGAAACACCTCGCCATCCGACTCGTGCTCAAAGTACAGCAGCTGCTCCGAAGCATTTGCTTCATCTTCATCGTCATCATCGGGCTCTTTCACCGAGACCGAGTACCCGCGCAACTGGATCAGATCACCCTCTTGAATCGCACCAAAGTATTTCGCACACGAAGAGCCAAAGAACGCGATCTCGAACGCGAACGTACTGTCAACTACCCATGCCACCAATGCACAAGCATAACATTGACAGTGAGTACCAATGGTAGCAATATGCCTTTCCAGTTTGATCAAACAAGGTTCGCGGTTGGTACGTACCGAGGACAATGTGGAACACAAACGGCAACGGGTTCGCGATTCTAGGTTCTCCGAAATGTGTCACTTTCGACTTGACACGCACAATCCCAGTCATCGGCGGGTACTTGTCGCCCTTCTTGTTGCTGCCACTGCTGCTGCTGATCAGGTCCTTGATCTCGATCATATTGTGGATGACAGGCGCTTTCGATGTCCCCAAGCTGGAGCAGTACTGACGTGTGGTACTGAGACCTTTTGTGACGGCTGTCTCCGTCCAGTCCAGCAGCGCATAGTTGTCGGAATTGAGGGCCATGTAGTACATGCGTTCGCCGGCGACTGGGATCGTCATGCTGGTCTCGCGCTCGCTCAATGCAGCGGATACAAATTCCAGGTCGTCTCCATGATCTTTCTCAATGAGCGCCGTCTCAGAAGAGATCAAGAATTTATTGTTCTGTCGCTTGATGATCTCAAAGCCCTTGATGAAGCACACTAGTCTCGTGGTGTCGCTTCTATCGCCATCATCCTTGACCTGGAAGACGTCAAAGTCCGTGACCTATATTGCCAGTAGCAAGCCGCCAATCCACCATGAGCTCGCCGCTTACACACAAGATCTTACACAGCAACGCGCAGCAAACGTAGCGTACCCGCATGGCATCGAAACGCGATAGGTCGCCGCGCCAGACCACGTGGTTCATCTTGGGTGAGAGCATGCACTTCATCTTGTTTCGCCCGTCACTGAGCAGCACGTCAAACACGTCACGCTCCAGCGTGTCGCTTGCAAGCTGCCCAAGCTGCTGCTTGAGCGCAGGACCCACCAGATCTACAAACGACACATAGACACACATAGACACAGAGAGAGAAACGAGTGTGTGAGTTTCTTGTTCATACCATTCATTCACAAATCGTGCAGGAAATGTGAAGCCGTCTGACGCACATCTGAAGACGCCCAGCACTTGCAGCAGCACACCATCGCCATCGCCGCTACCAGCGGAATCGCTAAGAGAGGTCTCTTTGCGCAGCACGCGCACGCCGTCGGTCGTGAGCTGCTGGCGGCCAGCGCCGCCAGCAGCGGCTTCACCTTCGCGCGCCATTTCTGCCCAAGTTATGGCGCGGTTTGTTTGTTTGTTTTGTGGGGAAATTCAAATGTGTGTCTACTAAGTACGCACGATGAATTTCTATTGCTGCTTGTTAGGTTTGTTATATATTTGACATACGTGAAGCTGCTCGAATTCTATATTTTGTACAAATCGGTAGCGATTTCAAGAGCGGATGAAATGTTGCAACAGAGCTGGATGAGATTCACCAACCACATCTGTGGATGTCTCTGTGTGGGCTTTTGCTGCCATGAAGCGGGATGCGCGGTGATGTTCCATGACGAGCTGCGCACCGCGCACTCCAAGACCCCATGAGGATTGGATACAGTGCATTAGGTTACAATAAGTTATTAAACTTCAAACAACCTGGGGACTGCACAGTAAGTAGTTTGAAAATCAAGTCATGGGTTTGAGGCAATTTGTGCTCGCCAGCTGGTCGCTTTTGAGCTTGATAAGCCACACAGTTTACAGCGCTCAGCCAGGCCAGATCAGGGAGAAAGCCTCAGCGTTCGGACCAAAAGCAAGACAAGATCTGATTAATGAGGCGTCATGGTCTCGCTTTGAGAGACTTTATTGATCATTACCAGGCCGCCTTAAACAGGGGATTTTCCCGTATTCCCATGTTTAAGCTTTTTAAGGAAGAAATATGAAATTGGAAACGGGGTTGAATGAGACATACAGTAATCAAGATAAAACGCAATTGAGGCACCTGCTTGCACGAGTCCATTTGTGAACTGCTTGCTCGTACTACATAATTCATTAGACTTAGTCACGTTTTGTATTGGTCTTATTACGAGATATTTTTGACTGAAAATGGAAAAAATCGGGATTAAAAAAAAAATTCCCATTTTTAAGGCGGCCTGATCATTACCGTATGGGATGTGAGTGATGGTCATTTTGCTGCTGTTCACAGAGAAAG
>JALBZB010001285.1:0-10961 GCA_038050625.1 Pythium sp. MPC-2022a
TCTTTTTGGTAATCGGCAGTTTGTCCACGTATTGAATACAATGGACGAATTGCTTCGAGCCTACACACCAGCATTGTGCTGCATATACACTTGTCCATAGAAAATCTGGACACGAGCTCAAATAGATCGACTAGCCAACCACCTTGGTCATGTGCGACACCACGGCCAGTCCGTTCGATGACCCGGTGGTCGTCAATACCCCAGTTGAGCTCTTCGCGTCAATAGCTACGCGAATGATTCGAACTGACTGGATCTCTTTTGTTGGTGTGTTGATGTCCAAATGGCCAATTCAGCGCAAAAGAAACCCCTGTAGGTGAACAGACGATTGGTCTGAGGACAATAAAACTGATTGGCGAGCAAGAAAACGAAACCGCCCACCAGCGGCTTCCTCTCCTTTACACAACAAAGGACCTGTAAGAAATAGTGTCTCTTTGAAGGAGACACTCCGATATCTGGATAAAGAGCTCTTCATAGACTTGAAAAGCTACTTGGACCCAGCTTGCAGAAAATATATTTTCAAGTGGGTGGTTGTCCATGAGTTTGGTCTTCAAATCCGCATGTCCAAGGTACTCGAGGCAAACAAGCTGACATCTCACTTATGTAAGCGTGTGAGATCAACTTTGAAACATTTTCTTCAGCTGCCTTCAGAGGATCCCCTTCAACCGCTTTCCAAAGGCTTTGGGAAGTCTCATCCATGAGCGAGAGAACACGTTTGATCGACGCACTGAAAATGGAGCTAAAATACACATATCCACCATACCCACTGTGGGGATACAACACCGCACTGGTGGTCGATGGGTACATTTTCGTGTCTTCCTTCCTTCGTGCCTGAGACTAGGACTCGCAAGAAGAACAAATCTGGACGGCTTGGGTCGGAATTATTCTCTGTATTACAATATCTTAATAGTTGTGGTTGTTGATGATAGCGCTTGCGGTTGTCCTTGATGTCTTCAAGCGGATAATTACTCGGCTAGCTGCTGGGTGGCGGCTGTCGATGGTAAGTTGTCTAGGTTCACCCCGTGTCTGGTTAGTCAGGTCTCTTTCAATTCTCAGTGAGGGTGGTGGTGGGCGTAGTGGGTGTGCGCTGTGGTGGAGAAGCACTTGATGAAGAAGTCGAGGCACTCGCTGAGACTCGGCAGGTCGCCCTCTTCTTCGTCCTCGTCGCCTCGCTCTTCGGCCTCGGCCTCGGACTTGAGCGCGACCAATTCGTCCTCTTCGTCGTAGAACTCGGACAGCGAGAGGCGAAAGAGCTCGGACTCGGTCATCGGCTCCTCATCCTCTTCTTCGTCATCGTCGTCCTCTTCTCGTCCTGCTTCCGCCTTCACGTTCCCGCCCGGTCCTCCCTTCACACTGTCACTATCTGTTCCTGGTTCGGTTTTAATAAGCGGCGATGCGGCTCCGGCTGCGGCGTTCAGCTTGGCGGCCGACGCCTTGCGTGCGTTGCGGCGGCGCTCACCGGGCGTGCTGATGAGCGTCTGCGAGTCGAGCACGTCGTGGTCGATGCGGTGCTCCTGGCGCAACCGCAGCACTTTGGCCTTGCTCGAGCCATTGAGTCGACGCAGCACTTTCTCCTGGTACTTCTGCGCGTGGGTCTGCACCTGACGGATCGAACGCGAACCGATGTGGTCTGTGATCGCCTTCCAGGGTCCCAGCGGGTACTTCTTAAGCGCGTCGAGGAACCGGTCGTGCTCGGCCGTGGACCAGATGCCCTTGGCGCGCTGCTGCTGGAGCTGTTGCTGCTGGCTCGCCATGGACCCGGGGAATGCGAACGCCGGGTATCGCGCAATGTCGTTCATCCCTTGCGTGATTGTCTCGTCTCGTGTTCGAAAAAGCGCGAATCAGCAAATGCT
Organism: Pythium sp. MPC-2022a; assembly: GCA_038050625.1. Classification (NCBI taxonomy): domain Eukaryota; phylum Oomycota; class Peronosporomycetes; order Pythiales; family Pythiaceae; genus Pythium; species Pythium sp. MPC-2022a. Next base: position 1,851 of record JALBZB010001285.1, read on the forward strand.
GGCGATCGAAGATGGAGCGATTCCAGGTGACGACGTGTCACGAAGAGAGAGAGTGAAAGTGAGAATGGGTGCGGCGGTTGATTTGGTGGGTCTCTCTCTCTCTCTCTCTCTTCCTATTATTTTCCCTCTGGTATCAAAAGTATCGTAGATACGACTCGCTCACTCACACTACAGAGAGAAAGTGAACCCACCCACCTTGCACTCACTCACTCACGCTTGCCTACGCCTACGCCAGTGTGCATGATTTGCGATTACAGCCAGCTGCATCATCCCCCCAAGTCAAGTCACGTGAGTGAGCGGAGCCCACTAATAATAATGACGCATAATAGAGGGGAGGGATCTCGCGGGTGATTGTTATTTTCATAGAGTGGACGACTCAAGGACTCCAGACATAAACGCTACCGTTTGCTGTTTTCCAGGGACACGAGAGCGGCATTGTGAGCCTTACCATTTAGGGAGAGCCTTACTTTTTAGTTGCTTTCGCTGAAGGGCAAGCGATGTGAGCCACAACTTTCATGCGCGCGAAATTCACGCAAGCCAAAGTTGCCACGTGATTTAAATCAGTCGTCCGCTCTCTTACAGGCCTGCTAATACAGTCCGTCCCTGGGATAGATAGATGCATAGTTGAGGAGGTGGGGAGATGGCACACAAATTAGGATCAGCGACCATTACAAGTGATAGAATGGGTCTCGTTCAACAATGGCTTATCACTTGGGGGTAAATGACTAAACAGAACGGAGGTCGCTCGAAAAGATCTCAGGACAGTATATTGCACTAATATACTTTGAGTTGATCGGAGCCTAAGATCCAAAGATCTGGGAGTTTTGAGTTTCGACTGGTGGTGGAGGGCTCCAAGGTCAAGTGAGGGGTCAATAATATATTATTATATGACCAACCCTCTGGGCAGCTAGCGAGAAGTACATTATCATTTGCATCGAATGCGGCTTTCCGCGGTTTCCAATTATTTGTAAAGTTACGGTTGACAGATTTCTGTATGGGTGGATGCATACAAACGAGCGCCATGGCCCGCCCACATATGTGTGCTAAAGATACCAATCATATTTATGAGCGAACCGTTGGCATAAACGGGATCACTCTGTGAGGTGGCGGTATAATAACCAGTCATTATTAGATGCACAGAGAACCAACCCCTTGGGCTCCTATGCACCCATGGGACCTCTTCACTGTTCTCACTGCTCTCTCTCTCGGTTGATGCCTCATGGCGTGAGCGTCGAGTAAGCAAAGGCAACCGCAAGCCACAAAGTATGGCCCCGCATGATGACACTACTTGTACTACAAGCATTCGCGTTTTGTGAGAGAGGTCCCAAATATTTGATGCGCGAATAATAATACAAGAGAGAGCCGTTGGCGAACGCCATTGTGATAGATTTGGAGCCATTGGGTACAAAGTGGAGAATGCATGTGAGTGATGCTCTTGTTCCATCCTGAGAGCCGCTTCTGGGTTCACAGCCGATGGCTCGTTTCGTTTCACCAGGTCTAGGAAAATTGGAAGGTCCTCTGATGGATGTACCTACTGGTGCGTGATGTTGGACACTCACTCAACCGAATTTCTTTCCATCATTCATTCTCAGGATCACTTCAATAATCCTGCGGACAGCTCCCCTCTGTGGACGAGCCAGTCGCTAACTATCAATTGATAATCAGATCCAGTTCTCTGATTGAACTGACTGCACAAACAGCCCCAGCCAAAAGAGGAAGCTTCCAATTGCCACCTTGCGTTTGACTATTTCTTATGCTGACTGATCTTGAATGCTACTGGATAATCAATGGACTTTTGGCCCTTTGGATCCGAGTTTTCGTCTACAGCGGAGTCCAAAGGGCAAACGATCTGCGGCCCTAAGGAGTCTCTCGCGAGACGTGCTCAGTACGAGCCTTCACTGGCATACTGGGCCGCTCAGTCGATAGCTAGAACTCTACCCAAACATAGAAAGAAGCTCCAAGTCACGATCGGTGATTTCTCTATTGGGTTTTCATGGCAAACTCAAAATGATATGCACACAAGCAGCATAGTCTCTGGGAGAATGGAGTAGTTAACTTAGCCGTCGATCACACTAAAGTCTCCGCTTGGTGAGATCCCAATATCCCGGTTGTTCTCCGCCTTGCGCAATCTCTTGAGGTCGTCGTCCACGACCGCGCAGATCAGCAGCACCAACGCCGTGTCAATGTTCGGCGCGATCTCCAAGGTGAACCCGTTACGCAGTGCTCTCGGCGGTCGATAGATCCTACCGACCGGTGCACGAGTGTTGTCGTGACCACGCTGGAGCCAGAGCATTGTACTTCGTACGCGCCACTCACCCTGCATTCCTATCTTGCATTCTTTGCATCTCCCTCCGCAGTGTCTGGGCGTCTTTATGATGACAGACGCAGTAGATTCTCTTGTTGTCGGTCTTCGTGATGATATGGACGATCGGCTTCTTGTCCGCGTCCAAGAGCTTGTGAAGCTGCCACTCGGGGTCAATACCTTCTCCGCTCATGACCTCCTTGACAGAGAGCTTCTTGGAATACGACGAGGTCTCGTTGAGCCACAGTCGCGTGACGGCGGATTTCACAAATCGTTTATCGATGGTCACGAGTACAGACGTGAGTTCAATGTCTGCGCACGGGCCTTCGCAGGACCAAGCGCAAGCCATGGTTGGTCTAGGTGATGTCTGTGGCTTGACGCGTGTGTGTATCTTGAACGGAAGCTTGCAGAGTGAGCGAGCGGCATGGGGTCGTTGAGAAATGTAAACATCAATGTTTGTGGGTAAAACAGGAGAAATTTGTGTGTGCCATGAGATGCGACTATTGGGATTCTCTATAAGAGCAGTTTGGAGAATGAAAATCAGATGTAAGAGCTGATTCCACACTACCAACTGCAGAGCGATGCTCTAACGTTATTATATAATTTCTGGACAATCCGCGTCAGCTTCAGAGCTACAGTGCCGGCAAGCGAACCGCGTGAGCCGCTTGAGGTGCGGATACCTCTTGTGGCGTGGTGTGTAAGAGCAACTTCCAACTGCAAGAAAAACCGGATGATGGCATCACCTTCGCTGGTCCATTTCCCGAACTCTTCGATCGCAGCACCATTTACTAAATTATCGGAGAAACACACACTCAGCTCCAAGATCGCCTCGATAATTCAACATACCACTGGTCGAGATATTTTGTCAAGGGTACTTGGTACTATTGCTCTTAGTGCATTGGTCAATGAATGGAGGTCGTTAATGAAGTTCAGCAAAGTGTAAAGTAGTAGTTTTAGCTGGCTGAAGAAAGCAGACAAACCACCACGATACTGAAAAACAACTCACTGACTCAATGCCTCTAAACCCATAAAATTCTACTTGTGAGAGGTGATCGCCGCCAAAGTTCGAAAAGAAAATCAACAATAATTAATGCATTAGTGCTGACAAAAAGGTATAAATTTGGCAGCTTTTAGTTGGTACAGTAGTTGCAAAAGTGATTTTGGGTTTGTAAGTAAGCGATCAAAGCTCCAGCCAGATGGTCTAATTCAAAATAATGTCAGCTCTCTTACAAGCGCCTTGTCGTTTATAAGAGCATTCGTATCGTCCATGCAAGTTGACGATTGATTGATTATTGCATCCACTTTCTTGGCGTTTAATTGGCTGATTGTTGACTTTGAACCTCCACAGTCAGATCATCAAGTTAACGTGGACCTCTCTGCTAATCCGTAACTTTGCCCTGTACTTTATCCTGTACTTTTCCCTGTACTTTATCCTGTACTTTGCCCTGTACACGCTGCTATTAACCCCCTTTCACCGTATGTTGGAGATGCCAATATACCAGGCTCCCAACAACAGAGATTTGTATTAAAAATTTCGACCATACAAACTTCCATATGCAGATTTCGTGGTGGTAATTTGGCCAATTTGATTCCTTTGTCTATGCACAGGCAAATGCACAGGGTTGTGGTTCAAAATGATGGGAAAAGTCTATCCGGATGAACGAGAAAAAGACGTGAAATGTTGAACCGCGCGTTCCGCGCCCACACGTTTGAAAAGGGAGGATAGCTGAATTTTCCAAATTATCACTTGCAGATCTAACAAACAGACCAACGATGAAAGCAACATGATCGACAACCGCCGAGTGACGCGCGCTACAAAGAGCCGAGAGCGCGAAGAGAGGCAGCAGCAGTAACCGCAGCCGCCACCGCCGAAGAAGACTAAAAGCACCACTTGAGCGCCAAAGAAGGCAGTGACTGCAGCTGCTGCTGCGGCGGCTGCGGCGGCGTCGTCGGCATCACCGGCAGTGGCATCACCAGCACCAACACCAGTTTCGCGTGCCGCACCTGCAACAGCAGCGCAGTGACGGCGACAGCGGCAGAACCAGCGGCGCCGGCATAAACTGTTCTGGCTGTTGCCGCATCGTCAGCAGTTCCTGACGTGAACGTTGCGAAACGCAGAGAACAGTTTGCATGGACCTCTACAAGGTTCTTCATTCTGACGATGAGCACGGTTATGACAGTGACGAATATGCAATGGATGAGTGGGAGATAGAGGTTGCTGACTACGGTGATGTCGTTGAAGGCGACAACGACGACGCGTTTGGAGTTCCTGTTGCTGACATCGCTGACAGCGAGTTCCTTGTTGGGAGTCGTGATGTGCGGGAATTGCAGACAATGGCACAAAGCGACTGGAAAATAGGTGCGTGTGTGTGTGTGTATGCGCGTTCATATATAGATGAGAGCAAGGCTCCTGCTGATTGAGCGTACCCAGGGTTGTACGCTGGAAGCTACGGTCCGGCAGCCAGTACAACGAAAGATGCGGAGTCACTGATGGCTTTGTTCATTTATTTTATCCCGAAATCACTGTGGAAACGAGTGGCGTTGGAGTCTAACCGTTACCATGGTCAGCAGGTAAAGCGATGGGCAAATAAGATCTTCACCGAATAGAGAAATAGTATCACGTCCAGTCAAGAAGCAAAGAAAGAGATCTGAGTGCGACTTCGCGCAGAACGAAGCATTAACGCTCGCGAAATTGTCAACGTTGCAGGTTTACTTATCGCAAAGATGCTGTGCCCGCACAAGAGGTGGCTATCCTATCATTGGGCTTTAGTATCTACAGGTGCAATCCCGAAAGAGACTTGTAGGCAGTTTATGCCGCACACGCTTTGGCCAGATCATGTAGAATCTACACTTCACCGACAACACAGACTCGCACGCTAAGCTGGATCGCGAGTGGAAGGTCAGGTCGGTTGTTGAACGCTTGCAAAGGAGCTTCATGTGGGGTTACAAAACTCCTCCGGGTCTTTCTTTTGATGAGGGAATTATCCCGTCCCGAAGTAGGTTCAACCCCGCTCTGCAGCATCTCAAGGACAACCCCCACAAGTGGGACAAAGCTCTTCATCACGCGATGTGCCAAGACCACGTATTGTCTTAGGTATGTGGTTTATGTCTTGCTTTTTTTTGTTTTCTCTATGTTGGAAAAGCTAATATTAATTATATTTTCTGGATCCAACCTGCCTGTTTCTCCAACATGACAGGATCGAACTCTACTGCGGCAAGAAGCAGAATGCCAACACTCCATCTGATCTCGACGTGCGCGCCGGAGTCCCTGTGATACTGCGCAACATGAATGCTGTGCTACCAAGCGTCAGAAAGGACTGGCATGTGGCCGCAACGGATAGATATTACACTTCCGTGCAGCTGGTGCTTCAATTGCTGCATCGAAGCATGTATACCCTCGGCATGATCATGACAAATCGTGTCAGCTATTGCAAAGCTATTGTGAACAAGCGCAAGAAACAACCTCAGACAGTGACTCGAGGCGAGCGGAAGATTACAGTAGCGACCAAGTACACGTCAATGACGGTTTTATCGTGGATGGATAGCAAGTCAGTGCACTTCCTGTCCACGGGTGCAGTCGCGAGACGACCATCATTTGTAAGTGTCATGCAATTGTCTATATTTTTTATGTTCTACTTCGAATCGTATTTTTTGTGAGCCTGGTGTCTGGTGATATGTGTTCCAGGCGGCGCGAGAGTTGCAGTTCTGTGTCCCAAGTTGGTCGTGGATTATCGGAAGTGGATGAACGGCGTTGATATCCGCAACCAACTGAGACTGCATCACTACTCGCTTCAGATGGCTTTGTCTTTCACAAATACTACAAAGCCACCTTCCTGGGTCTAGTAGACATGGCTCTCGTCAACGCCCACATTGTGTACAAGGAGAATGCAAAATGGCACGGACTTCAAGGCCATCCACGAAATGAGTTCTTAGAGTTGCTTCACGCACAGCTTCTAGATGTACTGCCGACGACTTTTGTAACAATGAGGTTTGTCTCCACTTTGAGTATTGGATTGTTGGATCGATCCAACATTAAGTACTAACTTTTATCTAACATGTTCGATTATCCTACATGAAGAACAGGACCCTTTGGTGCCACCTGCTCCGGACACAAGCGCGCCAACGACTTGCCACGTTCAACAGGAGGATCCAGACAAAATCTGGTACATGGAAGGCGGAAAGCGCCACTCGAAATCAATCCTTCGGACGTGTAAAGTGTGCTCGCTCTTTCAGGAGCAACCGCGTAAATTCTCAAAGTGGTTTTACGAGCCTTGCTCGAATGGAGACACCAGGTGTGCGACTTTTCTGATGCCACTTGTTTCAGTACAATCTAACGGTGTGATGTCATTTTTCTATTCACACAGGTTGTACTTGTGATGTTGCATTCGTAAACGCGAATATGAGAATATGCTCATGCGTTTTCAGATATGACGCAACCTTTGTGACAATGGCAAAATCGTACCCACCAGCTTCTCCACGCAAATCGTGATGCGCAAGCCGGGTAAACAACGGTCGCGCTCCTCTCGAGGTGGTGCGGGTGACGAAGAAGAAAATGTCGATAAGCAGGGCTGGAACGACGACAGAGACGAGGACGACGAGGGCGATGCGAGCAACGATGAGGAGGAAGATGCTACTGGCAGTGGCGGTGATAGAGCTGTAGATACCAGTGACAGGGGTGGCGGAGAAGCTGCCGTGTTGACCAATGGTAACAACATTGCCCACATTTGATGAGTGTGTGTTTACTTTGGGGGGTTAATGAATTGGTTGTTTTCTGGCTGCATTTTGTCCGTTCATGCAGCGTTTCCGCTCATTTTTTTTCATTTTATCCGGACCAACAGTGGGACTTTTGATAAAAGGTACATGACTAAAGTTGGAGACTCAAACGTTTGATTAGTTGTTTTCTGCTTAAATTCTCGATTTTGCTCCAACATCAACTCCTCATGTGGGATTAGGGGTCGAGAACACCAAAAACACTGACCCAAAAAATCGTACTTAATACAAGCATTTAGTTTAATCAAGATAAACCACTATGTTGGTATCTCCAACATTGCCAAGAAAAATAGTCGTGTGCGGTGAAAGGGGAATTAACGCTCGCTGGATGCAGGTCTGAACTCTTGACCTGACCTGGTGTGCGTGCGTCTTCTTGTGCTTGAACATTAATATTCGGGAGTTCCTCGATTCGAGCTCTGGTTCTCAAACCCAAGAATAAATGGTGCGTTGCGTCTTTTGATCTACTACTATCTGTAATATCTACCTCTTGAGCCAATCTCCCCTTCGATCACATGTATTTCCCGGCTAGTAGGAACGCATTTCAAAGGTAAACCTGCTAATACTTTCCATGGGTCAACGTTGTATGGTCATTGCCTATGCACTACAGCCGTCTACTGCCCCTCAGGCTTCTAGCTCATCCATCCCAGGCCGTTCTCCGCCTTGCGCAATCTCTTGAGGTCGTCGTCCACGACCGCGCAGATCAGCAGCACCAACGCCGTGTCAATGTTCGGCGCGATCTCCAAGGTGAACCCGTTACGCAGTGCTCTCGGCGGTCGATAGATCCTACCGACCGGTGCACGAGTGTTGTCGTGACCACGCTGGAGCCAGAGCATGGCGCTGCGCGCGCGCCACTCGCCCTCCATCGTGATCTTGCAGCGCTCGCCCGTAGTGAGGTCCGTAAAGTCCACGCGCAACTCCGTGTCCAGGTACCCGGTCTTCGTGATGAGTCCTTGCTTGACGTAGATCTGCAAAAGCTCCGAGTCAATTAGGTTTGTACCGTCTTGATCAGCGCCAGTGACATCCTCTGGGCGGTAGACGTAGATGCCCTTAATATCCTTCTTTGTCACAACGTTCACGATCGATTTCTTGTTGACGTCTAGTAGAGTGCTGAGCTCCCACTCGGGGCCAGTGCGGAACATCACCTCCTTGGTCACGATGTCCTTGAAAGAGAGATTTTTGGAGTACGACGAGGTCTCCATGAGGCGCAGGCGCGTCACCTCGGGTCGCACGAAGCGCTCGTCAATGACCACGAGCGGCGTCTGCGGCACGAACTCAATGTCCGCGTACGGGCCTTCGCAGGATCCAGTGTTGCCCATGACTTGGCGAGGGGCTATTGTTCCAGTTGACCGACCTATGTACCTTGAAGAAATTTCCAAAATGATGTGAGCAGCAAGAGACTGATTGGAGCCGAAGGCACACACAGGACGATTTGAGTCAAAATGGTAGCCAATGGCTGCCAAGTATTTGTGTCATTTCACGATTTGAGCAACATCATTGGCTTAAAACTAAGCTGGCATTTAGGGAAGTCTCTTCTCAGCAGTGGTCCAAAAATCTCCTGAACAATAGCAAAACGGCTGTGAATTTGGTGGGGGCCAAACAAATAAACTCAGTGCATCGGGCATGGAAAGTAGGTGCACCTAAGTCATAAAGTGTACCCACAACGCGGTGAAGTGGCTACTCAGCCGTGAGGTGGGAGGGGCAACGTAGGGTACGCATTTTGCTCCTGCTTTATGTTCGAAAGTTCCAGTCTCGATACAGTACTGCCTACCCTTCGTGGCAGACATCCAACAAAGCAAGAACGTCGAGATCTCGGTAAACAAACTCGCGTATTTATTATTCCTCTTTCTCCCTTTAAACTGAAAAATATGGCCGTGACATCTAGCCCAGAACTGTTCTTACCTCCATGCCGCCAGTGAACTGGTTGTTCCATTGACCCTGTCGGAGCTTGTTGTTGTCCTGGTGATACTTGTACAGCACTTCGTCTAGCAACGCGCACACAAGCACCAGCAGCGCAGAGCCCACATTCGCACCGATTTCCA
>JALBZB010001286.1:0-10952 GCA_038050625.1 Pythium sp. MPC-2022a
ACCCTAAACCCTAAACCCTAAACCCTAAACCCTAAACCCTAAACCCTAAACCCTAGACTTGTGGACGCAGCATCTGCAGGAGGAGCAAGCGCGCGCGGCCGCCGAAGCCAAAGCGCGAGCCGATGCCGACAACGCCGCCGCGGACGAGCAGCAGAAGGATGACGATCTGCCCGGCGAAGAGAAGCCCAAGCGTGACGATGAAGAAGACTGCCTTCCGTCGCCCGTGGGCTCGCCGCCCAAGTGCGAGAACGGCGGGCGCTGCTTCCAGGTCAAAAGTAAGCCCGAGACGCAGTGGTGCTCGTGTGGCAAAGGCTACAAGGGAGACAAGTGCGAGCACAAACCGTGTCAGCCGCCGGTCAAGGAAGGCAACATCGTGAACAGCAAGTGTGCCAAGTGGGAGAGCGAGTACGTGTGTAACGGGTGCAACAAGATCTGGACATCAAGACGACGTGCCACGAGATCGATACCAAGACCAAGGTCAAAGCGAGCACGCGCCAGACGAACTGCAAGGGGCTCAAGGAACCCGAGAACGAGCTGTACAACCGCATGTGCAAGTTTTGCATCGATGGAAAAGGCGTGGACAGTGGCAAGGGATCGGGCAACGCAACGAGTTGGGACGGCACCTCGGACGACGACGGTGGCACGGATGCGGACGGAGCCGGAGACGACGACGGCGACGACGGAGGCGACGACGGCCTTACCGGCTCGGCACGGCATCGCCAGTTGAATCCTGTGCCAGCCGCGCCACCCGTGACTGCGCCGGCGCCGGCACGCTACACATTCGTCCCGTCGTTCACGCTCGGTGCTATCGAGGTGCCAGCAGAAGCGCTCGTGTACTCGGTCTATGAACACACTCTCGTGACCAAGCCTGCCAGTACGCTACGCGATGCCCCTCGCGAACGATGCCTTGCGGAGTGCTATAAGCGCATGGGGTCCGTTGGCCCTCCAGGTGGCAACATGCGTGGCGAGCACTACACGTGGCTGATCTGGGTCCCGCCGTACCAGCGCGGAAGTAGGGTGTACAAGAGTCAGTGCCGTATGTTCAACTCTGGTCCGTTTCCAGCGGAGCCGCCGAATGCGAATCTCTCGCCGACGAATCCGACGAATCCGGCACAGTCACAGGTGCTACGCAATCACGCCGCCACGGGCATGCTCGCGTTCGTGACATACCCGCGCGTGTTCGACATGTTTCGTCCGACCGATGGTGGAACAACGCGCACGATACGTGTCCTCAACACCGCCGACACCTTCGTGGCGACCTTCTCCCCGAGCAAAAAAGCGGCCGAGGGTGAAGGCACGTTCGTCACGAAGGGTACGCCGCTGTTGACGAACTGCGTTGCTACCTACAACACGCGGTTGGAAGCTGGCAAGCTCTACCACCAACGAGTCCGCACTGGAAGAAATGGTGCGACCAACCAAGCTGTACAAGCTGCTTTCCGGTGCTCACTCCAAACGGGATCGTTCCCGTGGCTGCGAACGTGCCGCAAGGAGGCACGACGTGGTCGTACAGGTTTGATAACCTCCTGCGAGTGCTCAGTGTGCAGCCTCGTGGCGGCTGGATCAACGTGGACAACATCGGCGACCGAGACGACGATAGCCCCGAAGAGTTTCAGTCCCGCTTCAGCGAGATCATGCGCGCCACCCAGTTTGCGCAGGCCGACGCTGGCCACCTCGTGGCAGGCTCGCAAAAGCCACCCAACTGGTTCTTCAACTACGTGCCGCAAAGCGCCAGGTCGAACCAAGCCAATCAAGCCGGTGGCTGCTGGTTCTACACCGAGAATGCCGCGAGAGCCCTCCAGCGACTCGGTTGTTCGATCACGTACAACGTGGGACTCACGTACCCCGCAACTACCGCTGGCGGCGGCACTCGAGCGGCATGCAACGCCCATTTCTGTCCGACCAAGATGTCGCTGGACTTGCGAATCATCGGCGGGACAGGTTCGTGCGCGACTATGCGGGCTGAGTGGGCCGGCAGGTCGCTGGTGACGTACGACGCTGCCACGAGAGAGCTAAAGACGACGCGACTCATGGCGCACACGCTGCACCGCGCCGTGTTCGCTGCGGCGTCCACCGATCTAAGAGGGCTCCTGCTGTTCGCGACGACGTCGGCCACTGTTAACCAGTGCGACGCCGAGACCGGCGCCATCTACGCCTTTGCGCGTCTCAAGCTCACGCCCAAGTTCGCTCAGGTCGCGCTTGTCCGCGGGTCCACTTGTCTCGCATCCCGCACCGTAGACGTCACCAACGCCGCTGGAGCAGTTGAGGAATTCCACCTTCTCGCATTCGACGCCACAGCCTGCAAGTACTGGGCCACGGACGCCACCGGGCCACCCGACGATCTCACGGATGATTCCGGCGAGTGTCTCACCATGGTCCAAGTCCCCGGGGTCGGCAACGTGAACGTGGCCACGATCACACCCGCGAGCAATGGCGGGTGCCTCAAGTTCATCTACGAGTTCGATCCGTTTGCGGCCCTCCCCGCTGCGGCGGTTCCCCCGGCTCCCCCCGTGGCCCACAAGCCGCCGACCTCGGGCATGATCGAGACCACGACCCCCGGCGCGGATCCGACGCGGCCGGTCGACGCGCTCTTGACGGGGCTGATTGGAACGCTCGACGGCATGAGCGGCGAGATGGAGGAGTGTCTCGTCTGGGACGCGCTCAATCAGGTCTTTGTGATGGTCGACGGCCTAGCGGGTCAAACGCATGCCGACTGCGTCCGCGTGCAGGTCTCGCACACGTTCTAGGTTAGACCCACCCGCCGGATTGAAGGAAAATAGACCTTTCCACATCAGACTTGAAGTTGGCTTGGGGGATGATCTTGTATTGACTTTACTAATGAACAGGCTAAAGGAGTCATTCCGCCCCAGGAAATATGGGAACGGAGGGCGGTGCCCCATTGAAATGACTTCGAATGGCCTGTCCATTAGCGCAGTGTCGAGTCTCGCTTGGTGCCTCCGACGATCTTGCTTGCGAGGACGCTGACCGATTCTTCGCAGAGCGACGCGTACATCTTGAAGCAATCCGATGACCATCTGCCGTGTGACTGAATGGTCATACCGTCAACTCCTGTGCGGTACATTAGAGTTGCGCCGCCGGACCTCAGCGAGTGGGAACTGAAGCGCTTCGGATCTTCGCCGAGCTGGATGGCGGCGCGCTGAATCGCTGAAGACACATGGCTCGTTGCGATGCAGTACTGGCCCTTGTTGTAGACGGAATAGATGGCCGCCGGGAGGCTCGTCGGAATAGACAGTCGTGCTTGATGGAGCAGTAGAGCTCCAACCACTGGGCACAGCACAGGATGCCCTGAGCGCTTGAGCATCCTGACGGTCGCTGGGCCAGCTTGATTGGTTTTCGACCCTCGGAGCTTCAAGTAGACGGCGTTCGCTGATGCTGGGCACGAAGTTGGCACACCGAGGCGGTCGACGACGACGAGATCATCTGCCTTCAGAGCAAACCACTTGAAATCCGACCCTTGGATGGCCACGATTTCCGATCTCCGCAGAAGGAAGAATAGGGAAATACACAACACACCCCATAGCGCTTGGTCGGAGCTGCGCGCCAGGCACAGAGAGCCGAAGATTGCTTCCATAATCGCGATGGATACCGGAGCTTTGTGCTGGCGCGGGGCATCAAATTGGCTGACACCCTTGATGAGCATGCGTAGTTGTGGATGGCCATACGGGAAGTCAACACCGTGCGCGGTGAAGAAGTGCTTGATACCGTGCAGTATCGCGGAGATCATTGTACTCTTCAGCCGACGACCGGATCCGTAGCCGATCTTAAACCCGTGGATGATGAAGCCTTCGATGTCACGACGCCGCTGCTTGTCAGAGAGCTCCATCATGAAGGCGCTGTGCCCGACACGGGCGCACCAGTAGGTCCATTGATCGAACGCCGTTAGATATTTGGCGTGGGTGGATGTGGCAACGGAGTGAGAGCGGAGATAGCTCGCCAGATCGTACTGAATATCGTGTGATCCCCCTGTATATAATCACGAGACCAGCCAGAAGTTAGTAACTCGAATCGGTTCGGTTGAGCAGCAGGGCCTGCAAGTCTGGATCCGAGATCAGCAACCACGTTGTCGACGCCGGCGATGTGTGACGAGGAGAACTGAAGTCCGTACGAGTGCTCCCAGTAGCCAAGAAGTCGAAGGAGGACTTGCGCACGCGCGTTCCTCGAACCCATTTTTGTCTGCCACGAGACAGCAGACGTGTTGTCAATGCGAAAATGGACGTGGACTTGAGTGTCGGACTGGATGTTGCTCCATCGCGGACCCCAGAGGAACACCGCAAAGGCTGCCGATAGAAGTTCGCGGAAATTGATATCGAATTCGTAGTCATGACGTGACTTGAATTCCGAGATCAGAACCCGCTCGTGAACCGAATACTCATACGTGAACAGACATTTGTACGTCATGTCGAGAGCACATAAGCCATGGTCTGATGCGTCCATCTCCACGACCACGTCACGTGACGGTAGCGCGTGGAAGAATCGCATCGGCACGCCGTTCAGGTCCGGGGACTGCAGAATCTTCCACCACCACACGAGGTCGTGACGCATCGGCTCGGAGACGGTAACCTTGCCAAAACGATGCTGCAGACCGAGTTCTTGCACACGCAAGCGCTGGAGAAAAGGCCGAGCAGATCGGATACACGTGGCGACGTGGCGGAGGCTACCAAGCAGTGATCGGTAAGCTTTCCGAGACATGGTTTCGCTGTGGTACGCTGCCAGCACCAGTTGAGAGGCCTTCTGGATTTTCACCGCCGGCATTGCCACAGTGCATGCGACGGTGTCAAATAGCAGACCGAGAACCTTTAGCTGCATGTGCCAGCCGGTGAACTTGTCTTCGTTGATAGCTGGTGATCCGAACACAGATATCATTGCGAACCGGAGAGACCGCTCGGCGTCTTGGAGCTGAGGGCCCACCATTCTTGCCACGTTGATGTGATCGTCAACCCAATGGTAGTTGAAGAATCCGTCAGGAACAGATTCAGTCATCGTGTGTCCATGGATGTGACTAATCGCACCACCGTACACCTCGTAGAAGCCAGGGGAACCGGTCCAGCCGAAAGGCGCAGAAAGCTCCACGATTAGCGCATGCTCCTCTTCAATGGCTCCGCAGACGAGATGCACGGACGAGCTGTGGATGCTGACGTTGCGGAAGGCGGATGAGACGTCGCCACCCATCAGGTAGACGTCTTCTTCGTCCTCAGCATCATCGAGAGCTGGTATGTCCTTGAGACGCAGAACTTCTTCCGAGATCTTGTGGCAGTGAGCAAACTCTGGGCGCTCGATGCTCTGCTGGTCAGTACATCCGTTGATCGACGAACCCTCTGGGAAAGAAAGATCGTGAATTGTGCGGCCACTGAGCTCTGGGTCGGTGCCAGTCTTATCGACAATCCCGAACGGACTGACTCTTATCTCCGACCATAGAGACAGGAGATCGAGGTCGAGGACCACACACCGGAACTCGTCTTGGTCCTTGCGGATGTTCTTCCGTAGCACATTAATGCGTTCTGATGCAGAGCCGTGGTTGCGAGGTGGGGATGCTTGCAGCGGAGGTGTCTTACTGGTTGAGATTCGGACGCCTTCCGCGGCAATTTGCAGGAGTAACTCACGGTGCTTGTAGTCATCGCAGAGTCGGGCAAGTACGTCTGGCACGATATCCTTGTTAGGTCGATAGTCGTCGGTTGTTTGTACCCGGATCAGCTCGACAAACTGCCGGAGCGGCATGCACGTCCGTCGGACGAATTCAGATAGCACAAACTTGAGCGGCAGGTTGAGGAGGAAATGCTGTCGTCCTCCTTCGTCCCTGAAAAGCGGAAAGTCAGTGTCCGACAGATCGAGACCGACGCCTCGCAAGGCCGACGCGATGGTTGACGTCCGCAGCTGTGCCCATTGGGAGTGACGCGCTGCAGCGTTTGTCTTGAATGCCTCAAATTCAGCCTTGGAGCATACCAGTCGACAGCGCGATCGCCGAACCGACGGCAGTGACCCGTGTAAAGCTGCAGCGTTCTGGTCGTCGGCTGGATTGCTTGTGGGCGAACGTTCACCGCGGGAGCGTGGCGTACTCAAGCTGCCCGGATCGACAACCTTGGGTTCTTGGGAATTGTGTCCTTTGGTCACTACGGAGAGATCGAGGTCGTGGCGGTAGGAACTCCCATAGTCACTGTCGCCATGGGCAGTAGGGTCTGTGAATGACACATCCACACTTGGCTTCGGAAAGGCAAAATTGTCTCGCACGTGTGGAAATGGGCGGCCAGAATTGGAAAACACGGATATATTCCCACTGGTGGACTTAGTTCTCGTTTGCCCGCACTGGGACTTCATTCCACACGAGGATATATGCCTTAATGAGGACTTTTGCCAAGGATGGGACTGGCAGTCGAGCTGGGGAAATCGCGTCATCGTCACTCGAGAATTGCTGAGTCACCGCCCACTGTACCGGCGCGTTTTGGGATGGCTCAGGCGAGCGAAAACGCCAGAAAAGCGTCCCTGGAGGTGTCAAATCTGAAAATTTGGCCCCCCCCCCGCCCTCCCCCGCCTCGGGCCGTGGCCGCTCGTCGGCCACGGTGGCTACGCACACCGGTGACCTCGTCTCGGGCGACTACGCCGCTCGTCGCTGACGCTCCGAAATATCGAAGGGCGGGCCCGCTGCGCGGGCAGGCTGTGCTGCGCACAGTGGCGACTTCGTCGCGCGTCGCTGTCGCTCCAGGGTGGGGCGGAACAACTCGAGGAGATGGGGCATGATACTGGAAGGACGGTTCGCAAAGAAAGTGATGATGGGATAAAACTGGTTTATTAAATCCGTTAGCATGCACTTCTTGGATCCCAAACTCTGGCGAACCAGCTGAGTTTAGGAGTCTTCATTCGCCGCGTCTGTTCTTGTTGCCAAAGCGATCCTCGCAGTACTTCTTCAGCTGCGACGGCAGTGATTGCGGCCAGTTGTGAACGCGGTTCTTGCTGTCGCAGGTGTCTTTGGTCCCGCCGCATCCTTGTCCTACTGCATTGCGCAAGCACGGCTGCTGACCACGGTCGTTACGGGGAATGAGGCGGCGAATGTGGTCGGGCATCGCTTCGTACGTGGACTGGCGCGGTTGTTTGCGGTCGCGACCATACGCGGCAGGAGCAGAGGCGCGCTCGGGGACGGGTTGAGGTTGGCGGATGGTGGCTTGGCCGAGCTCGAAGAGCGCCATCGACCAGCGGCGATTCTCGTAGTCGATCTCGCGTGTAGCCTCACAAAACTTTAACCACCACAGCGGGCTATCCATCTGGATGCACGAGAGAGCCTTGCCGAGAAAGCTGTCGACGAACTGCATCGTGCGACTCGCACCGCGCAAGACTCGGCGCCATGGTCGCGCACGAGCTAAAGTCCGCCTGGAAGTTGCCGTTTGACGAGCCGAGAGCGAGTCGTTGTTGGCTGTTCATCTCCGTGAACATCATCACGGAGGCACCGCGGTTGCCGAGGCGGCCGCTGTAGAGCGCTAGGAGAATGGCGGGGCTGCACTCGAACTTGACGTGGTCGCTGTCTCGAACCTCCAGCAAAAACGACATAGGTGAGCGTTCCTTACCTTCCGGGGTGACGAGCTGCTTCGTCATTCGTGCCGCGGCGAGTTGATGGAGCTGGCTGGGATAAAACTCGCCCTTCACCTTCCGAGTCGGCTCGAGGAAGCTGGCGGGTGACAGGTGCCGCACCTCAACAGGTGGCAAGCCGCCCGTTGCGTTTGGAAGCGTTGCAAACGCTGGAACGAACGGCGACCGCGCAAACGCGCAAACGCGTCGAGAAGTACGCCAGCACCATAAACACTTGTAGTTGGAGATGACGCCACCAGTAGCGAGCTCTGTCTCGCCTCCGTGACGCGACGAGTCGCGAGTTCGCGCTCCAGAAATTCCAAGCGAGATTTCAAAACCGCAACCTCGTCGGCGGTGTCGGGTGTTGGCTGGAGCGGAGGAAACGCGGCGACGGCGGGCGAGACGATCGTGGTATCAACAGGGGCCAGCACTGGCGCGACAGCCGGTGACTCCGCTACCGGTACGGCTGGAGCGAGTGATGCGGCTGGCGGACGAGAGGCGTCACCGCTGAAAGCGGTCAGGAACGCGCCTACGTTAAATGGGATCGGCGTCGAGCTGGCCGGTGCCGCGGGAGCACGGGTCACGCGCACGGTCGTGCTTGGCTTCTTCTTCACTGGCGATTCGAGGAACATAAGCCGCGCCTTCTTCTTCGCGGGGCCGCCGGCCGTTGAGCTGTCGCTGTCCGCCGTGGCTTCGACCGTAGACGTAGCACTGGCTTTCTTCTTCTTTTGAGACGAGCGCACGCTCGTCCGAGTGAAACGCGGTGGCTCGTCCGCCAACGTGGTCTCGTTTGTCACATCCACAATGGCGGGCGAAGGGAGCGCACTATCCGGCGTGGCGGTAGGCAGGGCCGGTGATGAAGGAGCTGGAGGGGCAGTCGTGATGGCCATGGTAAGTTGCTGGTGCTTCATGCTGTTGGGTCTTCTTCTCTGCAGTGGCGGAAACCGAAGCACAATTTCCACCAAGGATTGCATCCTTTGAGGAAATACC
Source organism: Pythium sp. MPC-2022a (assembly GCA_038050625.1). Classification (NCBI taxonomy): domain Eukaryota; phylum Oomycota; class Peronosporomycetes; order Pythiales; family Pythiaceae; genus Pythium; species Pythium sp. MPC-2022a. The sequence continues at coordinate 8,563 of JALBZB010001286.1, forward strand.
GAAATTTCCTAGTCTATATTCGTATTTGCTGCATTTGTTGTGGTGGCCATTGTGTTTGGATTCGTCTTTCCATTGGTTGGACTCGCCAAGGACAGAGAGAGACCATGCCGCCGCCATCGTCGTCCACGGCGCAGCAGCTGCGTCTCGCGCGCGCGTGGCGTGAGCAGCTCCGCGCCACGAGCCAGGGCGGCGGCCACCTCACAGTCGCGCGGCGCTGCGACCACGTGGCCGCCACGATCCCGCTGGACGTACCGCACTGCGCCGATCTGTTTGTGAAGACCGCCGGCCCCGGCGACGCCACGCGCGTCGTGGCGCGTCTGGGCGAACTGCTGCGGCTCGTGCACTTGGCGACGGCGCTTCACGTGGATTCACTCATTCTCAACGCGCTGTGGGATGACGACGCGCTCTGCGCCATGGGGTCGGCGCTGTGTGCGCGCTGCGACGACGTGGACCTCGGCCGTGTGGCGCCGACCGTGACGCTCTCGATCGCGCGCGGCTCGCTAGACGTCTTCCAGACCAGCTGGCGCTCGGGCGTCGAGGTCATTCACGACGCGCTCTACGCGTGGCGGGAAGAGACCGCAAGCACCGAGTTCCGGCAGCTCCGCGACGCCTTGGGTGCCTCTGGAACCGACCACCCGCCCGTGCAGCTCAATCTCGTTCTCGGTCTGTTTGAAGACGACGGCGAGATGGTGGTTCGCGACTTGCAGGCTCTCGTGGCGCGCGCAGAAGCGGGGCCGTTCCGAGTGGCCCGTGTCATTCCGCTCATGCGCGCGGCCCAGGCCAAGTCTCCTCACTTTGCTCGGCTCCACACGACGATCCTCGACCTGGGGATCGGTACGCGACCAGCTCCAATCATCCACGACCGAGCAACGCCCGAGCAGGTCCAGCACGCGTGGCAGTGGCTCATCGACGGGACCGAGCGCGCCAAGAAACCGCCGCAAGTGGAGGTCCTGACGATCGTCCGTCGTCCGGGCCAGACGACCGAACTGTTGACCGAGCTCCTGCGCCGCGTCGTGATGAAGAACACGGCGCTCCGGCGGCTCACGATCTTTTGGCCGCTGCACTTGGAGACGGATGCGGACGAGCGTCGACTTGCGGCTGAGGCCATCGGTGCGGCGCTCTTGGCGTCCTACGAAGGCGTCCGCCTGGACAAACTCGAACTGGACTTGGGCGACCTCTCGGCCGACGACGTCACGGCACTGCAGCGCGGTGCTCAAGGATGCTCTAGCGGAGACGACGCGAGCGGATTGCCACGGTTCCAGTCGGTCAAGTGGAAGGCGCCGCGCGCTTCCGAGGAATCCATCGAGCAAGTTGTGTGCTTGCTGGGAAACGTCGGTGTGTGCGAGCTGGAAATTGACGTTGGTGGCCGTGATCTGTCGTGTCGTACGCTGAAAAACGTGATGCAGGACTGCGCGGCAACGCTGACCGCCCTCAGCTGGTCGGGACTCGACTGCGACGACGCCATTGAATTGGAGAATACCACGCCGTGGACCAACTTCCCGAGCGAGCTCCGAGGCCTCCGCGTGTGTGTCCGCGATGGAGGTGATCTTAACGCGGTGCGCGCGTTGGATGCACTCTTGGCGCGTATCGGCTTGCGTCTGACAACCTTGGTGGTGATGCCGTTCCAAGGCGCTCTCACCGACCATGTGGCTGAGCTCATCGTGGCTCGCTGTCCTGAGCTGATCACGCTGCATGTCGCGAGCGCGAGTCCGCAGTTCTACGAGCAGCTCACACAGGCGTACGACGACGGCCAATGCGGTATCCGCAGACTCTCAGTCCAAGCATTCCCGCGCGCGATCGATACGGGATGGCCTGCTCTGCTGGGAGCCTTGCAGGACCCGACACACGGCGCCACTCGCACGCTGCGGGAGCTGACATTGTCGACAACCTGGACGGAAGACCACACATCTGACGAGGTGTTCAACGCACTGATCGCAACATTGTCGGCCAACACGACCTTGACCAGAGTTGTGTTGGGCGGACGTTTCGGTGCGGATGCAAAGACGCGGCTCCACGCGCTGGCCCACCGGTTTGCTGTCCGCGTCCCGTCGCGGCGTCGTCGACTCGCCTTGATCAGTGTCAGCAACGGCCAGGAAAACGACAGCGACACACGGCTACCCAAGCTGCCGCTGGATGTGCTGCAGGTCGTGTTTGCTTTTGCAGGTCGACGCACGCCGCGCTACGAGTACCAGTTCTAGAAGACCGAGCTCCATTTCAGGATCCCGATGTCAATGTACTCTATTAGTATAGCAGTGCGCTAATGTGAATTACAATTTCTTACTTCCTCTGTTCCGAAAAGAAATGTGCAGTTTGGTTTTATGTGGCACACATAATCGAGGTGAAACTGCACGATTGGCTGAGTATAATATTACATATGTAACCCTAATTCA
>JALBZB010001287.1:0-10939 GCA_038050625.1 Pythium sp. MPC-2022a
CCCCCCCCCCCCCCCCGCCCCCAACTCACCCCCCCCCCCCCCCCCCCCCCCCCCCATTCACTCAGCTCACTCGCTTAGTCTCTCGAGCCGCCGCTGACCGCGCGGCTGCACTGGAACGTGCAGTAGAAGAACGACGAGAAGATGAGTGCCACCAGACTGCCAAACACGATCCAGCCGAACGGCGCCGGCAGCAGCGCCACGATCGTCAAGAACACGTTCACGAGCGGACCCGCGAAGATGATGAGCGCCAGGAACACCGTGCACACCATGCACGACGAGAACGCGCGGTAGAACTTTGGTCCCATGAGCGCCTCGAGCACGTACAGCGGGTTCCACATCGCCGAGAGATGCAGACGGTCCGCTGGCTCGGGCAGGAACGGGAAATTGTTTGGCTCACTGCGGCCGAGACCAGCAGCGCGCGCATTCGCCATCACGATCGGCAAGATCTCGATCGACACCAGGAGCTCGCCCGCGCGGATGCGGTCGCCCGTGTTCGCGTCGCGGGTCGTGAGCGTCAGCCAGCTCGTGTCCTCCGGGTCATCACCCATACCCAGACGCTGCTTCACAGACTGGACCAGCGACTCAGCGTTGTCCTTCGCCTTGGACGACTTCGACTTCTTCTTCTTCTTGCTGATGTGCTGGTGCTCTCCGCCAGCCTGGCTGGTCGGGAGCTCCGAATCCTGGGAAGTAAAGAAGCTGCTGCCAGTGCTGACTGGACCCGAGAGCAGAGGACGCTTCGCCTCCTTGTCGCCATCAATGTCGATCGAGACCACCGACTGGGACGACATCGGCGCGCGCGTTGAGTCGTACACGGACGAAGTAGCATACCCACTTGCTGGGGCACCTCGGCTCGAGATCGGCATGCTGTCTGAGCCAAGACCGCGCACCGACTTCTTCTTCGCAAACACGTTCACGATCTGCTTCGTGCGGTACGCCTGCTTGAGGAACACGCTCAGGTCGACGACCGAGTCCGCTAAGCAGTCGTCGTACAGTAAGTCCTTGTCCCACATCTGGAAGTGCAGGTAGCCCTTATCCGCCTCGCTGTCCGCGTCGATCGGCAGCTCCAGATCGAACTTCATGCGCCAGTTGAACGACGCCTTGCCGTTCTTCGCGCGCCAGTGGGTGTCGGTCGACTGCGCCTTGTCGTCCTTGTTCTGCAGCCAGCACTTGACCATCAAGTCGCTCAGGTCCGTGAAATCACCTGGCGTCACGTTTTTCGCCTTGTACACGATCACGCGGACCTCGAACTTCTGGATTGGCGGCAGCGAAATGTCCAGCGGCTTCACCTTCTTGATCTCGTGAGGCGTCAGAATGTCCACCCAGAGACGGATGCTACCCTGCGGGAGCGTGCTCGATGGCGCAAAGAGAGGACGCACTTCCAAAGGTTTGCGCTTCTCGTACGAATCGCCGTTCGCACCCATCTGCTGCCATTTTGAGCTGAACCATCGGTCTTCCAAATCAAGAAGCGTGGCGCCGACGAAATCGTCACCGTCGACAGTCGTACCAACCGAAACGATTCCCTTGCTCAGACCGTGCGGAATTCCTGGGATTGCAAAGAAATCGTAGTCAAGCAACTCCACGCGAAGCTCAGACACTCCCGGCAACTCTGCCTTGAACTCGTACATGTTGTGGAACTTTGGCGTGAGCGTCTCCGTGCAATGGCTCTCGCGGTCGTTGAACACGTGGGAGCGCTTGTGGCCGTCGCCCAGACTCAGACGCAAGTACGGGTCGCATTTGTTGTTCTCATCCTTTGGTTGGATGTTGAACGCGTCCAGCACGTACACGCGAACGAGGTACGGCTGCGGGTTCAAGAACGACTCGAGGTTGAAGAGAGGAGGCTCGTCGCGGCTCTTCAGCACGCGAACAACTCCTTTGAAGCGACCGACCGAGCGGAAGTCCACGGTGGTGCGCGAACTGAAGAATCCGCGGCGGACAAGGCTGCTGCCGCGGAACAACGGGTACGTCTCGAATGGAGTGTCGAGCTCCTCTTCCAGGGTTCCATCGATGACGCGACGGTCTCGCATGTAGTGCGGGATTTCTTCAGCGTACTCGCTTTCCGCACCAGTGGTGTAGAGGTTATCCAGGTCAATACTTGGGGAAAGAATGCCAGCACCAAGTTCATCTCCTTCCTCTCCTGCTTCCTCTTTCGCTTCTTCTTCTTTCGACTCTTCCTCCTCCTTCTCCTCGCCGTCTCCAGTTGGGGAGGCTTCAGCGATCGAGCGAGACACTTCTCGAACGATCTCGGACGGCACGTTGCCAGGGTACGTGGAGAAGTCATCCGGGCGATCCACGTACGGGTTGCCGATGTACAATTTGCCTCCCGACTCTTCATACAACGGGTTCGGCTCACCGTTCGAGAAACGGACCTTGCGGCTCAAGTCCACCGAGCAGACACCAATCAGAGGCTTGTAGAAACCACCGAGCAACTGGTCGTACACGCTGATGTTCAGTCGAGGCGCAAAGAGAGCGTCTACTGGCATCGTCACGGGGATCACAATGCGTTCCAAGAAGTTTGGGTTGCGCCCACTTGGCTTGGACGACGGATTCGTCAGCTTCGCGACGTTCGTCTTCGTGACTTCACCGATCTCAAACTTGACAAACGGGGTGTTCACTGGCATGAAACCAAGTGGCTGAAGACCACGGCAGCCAAGCGCAATGATCTCGAGGTATTTCTCTTCCATCTGAGGACGAATCGAATCAGGCGGCTCCACGACCGCGCCAGGAGTGTCCTTCTTGACCAAGTCGAACGAAAGCAGCAGTTCGCCTTCAGTGTCGCCTTCCTTTTGGTAGCAAATCGGATACCACTTTGGCCGAGGCGGGGCGTATTCGCCATTTGCGCGCTTTTTGCTGTACTTGGTGGATGTCATTTGAGGAAAGTCCGTCAAATTGAATTTCATGCCACCCACGTAGTCATCCGCATCCCACTGGTCCCAGTCGTAGACTTGAAGAGACACCTTTGGCAAGAACTCCTGGTCTTGAGGCAACTCAACATCGAGCACCACCGTTTCGTAGAAGCACGGGTCCCGCGTCGACATGCGAGTGCTGACCTTGCCCTCTGATCCACCGCACGTGATTTTCACGTACGGGTCCAAAAGTCCATTCGAGTCCGCCGCTGGAAGGCATCTTCCTTGGTAGACGTGCACGAAGAGCGTGTACTTCATGTACGCGGCGGTCTTCAAAGAGTGCTCTCGCCAAAGTCGCGCGCTTTCCTTCTCAATCGAGTCTTCCAGGTTAGATGGCTCGAGCTGCAAGCTCATCAGGACATTTCCAGTGAAGTCGTGGTCTTTTAGGTCATCCAACACTGGATCTTCCACGAGGTTAATCCATTGTGGTGGTGGAATGTCCTTGGCGTCTTTGAGCTCACCTCCTTCATTGAACAAATCCTTCGCACTGTAGCGAGCGTAGCAAATGTATCGATTCTCGCTGAGCTGGTGGCGAATAAGGTGCACGAAAATGTCTGGGACTTGCTCGATGTCGCTCGGGAAGACGATCTCAGGGATGTCCAAGTACTGGTTCCAGTGACAAATTCCGCCCGCATTCTCAGCGCGAGTGCTCTTGACGGCGTGTTTGCCAATCGAGATCCGAATAGTCATGCGCGAGTTGCAGTTCCATCGCGTCTTACTTGGGAACTTTGGGATTTCGGTACCGTAGAACAGCGCAGCGCGCAGAGTGTACTTTCTCGATGATGGACGAGTCAGCACACTCATCAGGTTGCGTGTGTGTGGTCTGTCGTTCACCGACTTGGAGCCGTCTTCCACGCGCATCGACAACAACACGCGACCGCGGTACGTGCTTGCATTCGCAGGGTGCTCGTTCATCAGCTTGCGTTCCTTCGACTCGATCACGTAGCCAACCGGCGGGCCGTACAAGTTCGCCCACAGCGATTTGAACTGACTCGGGTACTTCTGCACATGCGAGAACTGGAACGGGCGCACGGTGTTCGCAACCAACTCATCAGTGGTCATGTCCCAATCCCACACGGACACAAAAATGTTGTTGCTCATGCACGGCAGCAGAACTGGAAACCACAACTCCTGGTGGAACTCGACGTTCAGGTTGCTGCTCCCCTTCACGGTCACCTTCTTGGTCTCGAGAATGTCTTGACCAGCAAAGTAGACTCGGACGTACGCATCAATGCCTCCAGCTCTCAGCATACTCTTGTCCATGTCAGGAAGATCTTCAGCGAGAAGAACGGTGACGACGAGGTAGTGCAGAGTCTGACTAACTCGTGGAGGAATGAGAACCATCGAGTTGATATCCTTCTTTGACGCAACGTCCTGGTCCATCGTGCTCTTCTTTTCCTCACTAGGGTCGTGCATCTTAAGTTTGTCCCCAGGACCAAGAACCACGATCGACAACAGAAGGTATCCCTGGATGGAGTCGCTGTTGTTCTTCGTGTTACCAACAAGGGCGACCCATTTGCGGTGGATTTCGTGGTCAGGCTGGAAGTAGACGTACGGGATGTCCACAACAAAGAAACCGATCTGGTCATCCATACGCGAGGTGCCATCCTTTCGAGCCAAAAATCTTGGTCCGTCTGCATCGAGAACCGTGACTTTGATGCTTCCTTGCTGGATGGTGTCCTTGTCCAAGTTCTTGAAGTTGAAGTACAAATACTCGTCAAACACGCATGAGAGCTGTTTTTGCTTGACCATCGTGTGCTGACGCTGGCCCAAGCACTCAATCGAGACCACCGGGTCACAGAGTCCGTTGGCATCCATTGGCTTCAGATCACGAACTTCGATGACACGAACGCGGACCTGGTAGTCACCAGAGAGGAACTGGACATCAGAGAGCTCTTGGAACATCTTCTGGTGCTCTTCTTCGCGAAGCTTCTTCTCTTCAGCTGTCTCCTTCTTCAGTGGGTCGTCATCGCCATTGACGTCGTCATCAGAATCGTCATCGTCGTCTTCGTCTCCCTCAATAGCGTTCTCATCCTCACCAGCGCGAACGTTTTCTTGGCTTCCGTCTTCATCAGGACCAACGCTGTTTCCAATATTGCGCAGTCCGCGGGTGTTCGGGATCACAGTGACATGGTCAATCTCACCTTGCTCCAGAGTCGCGATCTTGCGGTCCAAGTACTGCGTTTCAAGCGACAAGCAGATCTTTCCGCGGCCCAAGTTCATCTTGCGCGACGGCGTGATGTCACTGAACACCACATCGTTACCTTCCGTCTTCGCCTGACGCTCCAGCGCAAGCCAGAACACCTGCTTACCGCCGCCAAAGTTGTGGAGGTAATCGTTCAGATCGATGACACAGCGGCCGAGGAAGTCGTTCGAAATCAAGTCCACATCTTCCACCACAAACTCCAGCACCTGCGGGCCAGTCTTGTTGAGGTAGAAGTAGAAGCGCTGACGCCAGCGTGGGTGGAGCGTCTGCTTCTGGGTTCTCGTGCGCTGCGACTGATTCTTCGTGCAGTGGATCTTCACGAAAGGGTCGCTCGACGCTTCGATGCCCGATCCGTCGAGAGCCAACAGACCCTTTGCTTCCAAGATTGACACGACCAAGTAGTTGGGGTCCTTAGGCGGCACTACAGGGTCCACTGTTGCGTCCACGTTCGTCGTTGTCGTGACCGTGGTGGTCGTCGTCGCCACTCCCTCGGCAGTCGTCGTTGTCGTGACCGTCTCCTTCGTCACTTCACTCACAACAGGAGCGACAACAGGTGCCGCTGGCGCGCCAACACGCTCTTCCGCGAGGAAAGTCGGCTCGTAGCGCGCTTCGACCGTGATCGTGCCGAATTTCTATAGCCGCCGCAGCAACAGAAGCACACAGATCATCTCGATCAGTTTTTGGCTCAATTCCTCCCCCTTCCACTAAAATACCCATATTGAAGTAGAAGGGTCACTTACCGCTTCCGAACCTTCTCCGCGATAAAGGGGAATCGTCAGCTCAGTCTGTAATCAATCCCATAGAACAAGACACAGAAGCAAACACATGTATGTCAGCGACCATGTTTCACTTTGACGCGTCAGTGATTCCTTCCTCTCTTCCGCATCCCATACCGTCTCGTCCGCTGGCAAGTCGGCGACCGTGAGCTCCGCCTCGCCCAAGAGTTCGTCTTTCACGTCGCTGAACGCAAATACTTTGAACTTGATGATGTCGCCCAACGGCTTTCGCACGCCGAACTTGAACTCTTGGTTCCACTCGGGCGTCGTGGTCTGCGTCTTGGCAGCCGTGCGCAGGATCACTTCGCCACATCGCACTTGGCAGTCTGCGCTCATCCACAACAATACAAATGCACCATCGTCACGTTAGAGAAAGCCGATGTGCACGTGCGCGCATCAACCAACAGAACACAGCGCAGAGAGTGTGTGTGTGTGAGAGAGAAAGAGAGCATTAACATACATGGATCGACAGTGGCGGCGGCGGTCTCGGGTCCGCCGTGGTGGAGCCCGACATCCGCGGCCGAGATCACCTTGAGCAGCACGCGTGGCGTGATCACAGGCGCCATCACTTGCTCTGCTTCGCTTGAATTCGCTCTCTCTGGCCGCCCGCAGATCTCAAAGTGATCTGATTTGTCACTCGAGCCCGCCGCCCTCGCATTTCCGATTTGTGGGGCGGTGGCTGGCACCGACCGCATGATCAGGCGTGCAAAAATGCGGCTCTCTTCAAGCGGTATCCTCAATTCAAGGCATCCTTTAATGCATATCGAAAGAGACTGTTTTCATGTTCAAATATAGAGGATACAGTCATTTTCTGCTGCAATCTAATCGGATTTTGAAATAGTTTTGGAGATGAATGAATTATATCTGGATGCAGTTGGGCTGAGTCACTCTTTCAGCCAATCAGCGCATAGGAAATAAATGAGAAAATGGATTTTGGGTTCACACCTCATGAATCATTCAGCGAGGATCTGGTTCGAAAAACCACAATTGAAAATAGTGGCCCACTCAAATTGTGATACAGGCACCATTCTCATTACTAAACAGCAAAAATGAGACCGAAAAATACTTTATTTCGCAGGGAATAAAAATGCGCAAGTATAAAAGTATGGAGGGAGTTAAACTACGAGCTGGTGGATGGAATGCGGCCCAATGCACAGCTTGTCCATACCGGCGACGAGCTCGAAGATTTCCTCGGCAAGTATGCCAGTGTGGTGCCAGCAGTTTGTGGCTGTGGCTTTCGTCACCGTGTCCCGAGCCTGCTGAGCCCACCGCATTGTCACTAGAATGCTCACATTAAAGAGCCGCTCAGCACTCAGCTCGACGTTCTCCTTTCCTACCTCATCCACTTGCTCCAGCAAATCGTCGAGTTTGTCCACCACGTATGCGTTTCTGATCTTGTTCAGCTGGCTTTTGAACGACTGGATGGTGCCTACGTCCTGTGGCTGTAGATGGGTTGTAGTGTTGGGAGGGAGGAAGTGCAGCGTGACGTTGGAGAAGTGCTCGCTCACGCTGTGCGGCGAAGCATTGACAAGCAGGAAAAGAGCATAGTGATCCTCCCCCTGCATCGTCTCGTTGAAGTGCACGAGCCAGCTCCGAAAGAGCTCCGCCGTCATCCAACCTTTGGCGGCGTTGGTGTAGTCGATGCCAAGTTCGTTCGCCGATTGCGAGCTAAAGCACCGAGGCTGTCGCGCTGTCTCAATAAATAAAAGTGAAACCTTGCACGAGCCGTCCGCGTTCGTGGTGATCGCCACCGTCAGCCTCTTTTTGATCTTCTTCCGCCCCGAGATGCTCGCGCTTGTCATGGAGGTTGCAGGCGCCATGCAATAAAAATAAGCAGTCTCATCCATGTTAAAGATGTCACGCGGGCTGTATTTACTGGTGATTATCCGCAAAGCTGCTTGTCCTACGTTGACGTCAGCAGCACGCACAGATGCTGCCTCCCCGTGCACGCGCCGTGGCTTCAGCCCATACCGCTCCTGCAGCTTCTGGGGCCACCCATTCGAGAACATCATGCTCTCGAGCTTGGTGTTGGGGACATAGGCAGCGTCACGCATGAGAGCACTGCGAATCTTCACCGCCTTCGTGCGAATTATCGTCCACGTCACCACCGGTATCTGCAGCAGCTCGCAGTGTTTGATCCAGCGCACGAGAGCGTGTTCGAGGGACGGACAGTACACACACCGGCTTGTTTTGCGGGCAGGGTTGGCACGCACAGCGTCCTCAGTGAGTGGCTGCTTGAACAGCATCAGCAGCGTTGCGGGTGAAGGGTTCTGTGGAGGCTTGAAAGTCGCGCCAGCCCATGCGCATAGAGCGCGCAGCGACAACTCGGAGTGGTCACTGTGGCACTTGCACAGCGCCAGCTTCTGCGCTGCTGTCAGCTGTACACGCGTTGTGTGAGTTGGCATCCGTGCGACTCTCGGTCTGTTGTGTTTGTCCTTGTGGTGGTTTGTGCAGCGTGCGCCATAGCGCTTCAAAAAGCGCGCCAATTTTGAAAATGCTAAGTGATGGTCATCTGAGAGAAAATCGATTTTAGAAGTGTATAACTTTTACTGGGTGTTTAGTAATGAGAATCGTTTCTGTATTTGGCTCAAGCGCACATTTAAATAACAGTGAAAGTGCTCTGCATCATCTTCGAGAGGGTATTTTTTCCGACAATGACAAAAGTGCTTTCTTTATGTGATCCACTCAAATCTTTGATACTTTTGATGTTTTGCATATCCCGTCGAAGTCGATTGTCGACACGCTAAAACCGATTTATAATGTTTGACAGATTTATGAATTATCTGGACCATTTAAAAAAATCCAGACCAGAAAAACAAAACTCCAGTCTCGAACGGGCAAAAACTCAAATCAACCAAATCCAAGGTATTTTGGCTTGGGTTTGGAGATTACGTTGAGCGTAACCAGCAGCTTTTTCAACGTAATCTCCAAACCGAAGGTAGTTTGGCTCGGGTTTGGAATAATTGAATTTTTGCCGTTCTGGAGTGATTGGAAGATGACGGTGACGCGGAATTTTATGCGGAATTCGTATTTTTCCAAAAATCACACTACGTCTATCGCGCCGTGGAATGATACGACGCACAAACGGACATGCACGCACGTTAGAGAGGTGCTCTACCATCAAACACACCGGATCTCTGCATTTAGACTCACACACGCACAGGATTGCTATTTGAAGTGTCTTGACACATTTTGACGAATTTTAAATTTCTGAAGCAACTGTCAACAATGTGTTGATACATTCAAGCAACTATCAATAGTGATATAAAGTGAAATGGACATAAACGAAGCTTGACATATTGATGAGCAGACGCTGTGTGGTAAAATAAATTCATTTCAAAAATTACACTCAAAATAGGTAAAGTACATTTACATTGCCTACATTTTGCTCGGAATCAGACAAATATCTTTATATTTCTTGCAAAATACTCAAATCGAATAATACAGCTGCGCGTTTAAGAGAGAACAGTTTTTTGGCGTGACTCCAAGTTTCAGGAGGCAATAAACACTCAAAATTTGTGTAGATATTAAGATATAGACGGTTTTTCTCAATGTTCTTAATCCGGTGTTTTCTACCTCAGATGAGTTCTAAATCGATCATTTTATCCTCAGATGGTTTCTAAATCGCTAATTTTGTATTCCGATAATTAGGGAACAAAATTTGTGAGTTTTCCGGAGAATCCAAGCCATTCTGGGTTAAAGTTATGTGAGGTTATGTACGACCCGAGCTGACTCGGAATGAAAGTGGCTGTGAGGATTTTTGTGGAAGTCGAGTCAAATGCTATTTTACAAAGTGTGAGTATGATAAATATGCATTTGTTTAATTTATGCATTTTAAAAGTACAATGGGCTTTGAGAGAGAGCTGATTTCTCAGTCTCAGGCTCGTTCTCAGACGTCAAGGATCTTCAACATGCGATCTCTTTCAAAAATTGCGTCCTTCTCTTCTTTTCCATCTCATCTTTCTCCCTCGTTCTACTCGCTTCATTTTTGAGATCACACGACGGCAGAGCAAGCCTTGGCCATGGCGCGAGCACAGACGACACCTTCTTCGCCGAGGCCATCAAAAACCACGGCGAAGAAGACGAAAGCTACCGCCAGTGATCGCACGACCATAGCGATTACTGCGGATGCCCTCGAGATCGCTTGGATTATGAAGGGGCTGAGATGGAAGACTACGAGGGTGGCGAAAGCGATCAAGGTGGGGAGATCGGCGCTTTCACGACAGCTTCAGGCGCCTGACCCCAACCCAGACAGGCCCACTGGCGAGTCGTTCGTCGAGGAACTCGTGTTTCCCGACAAAGCGTGGCCCTGTCGCGACTTCCACGAGCGTGGAGGGTGTGCTCGCACCCACTGTGTCAGGGTGCACTCTGAAGGATCGTCGCTGCTGTCTATGATCAAGTACATCGACAACGCAACAGCAACGATTGACATCAGTGTCTACTGCTTCACATGCAAGCCGGTACGTAATGGCAACTCGGAGCATTTGTGGCTGATTTTTGTTCTAATTGTAATTGACGTGCGTACGTGCTGTTTTAGCTGCGACGAGCACTTCTGAGAGCCACATCGGCGGTGAGAGGCGTTGTGGTCTGGATTCTGACGGACGAAGGGCAAGCAGCACTGCGCGGATCGCAGATCGACGTGCTTAACTGCAACAACATCGAAGTTCGTTTTTCCAGCCTTGTGATGCATAACAAAGTATGTGGTCTCTTTTTTCTTTCATCGCGGTTGTGTCGACGGTCTGCGGTCTCTCAACAATTTTTTGCTGTGTGGAATTGTACAAAAAGTTTTGCATTATAGACGGCGAATATCTCTTGCACGGTTCGCTGAACTGGAGCAAACGAGGAGTCAGAAGAAACGACGAGACTGTGGTGGTTCACCGTGGCGGTCGCATCCTCTGGCGCATCAAGCGGCACTTCGAGCGTCTCTGGAAAGCTATGGGTCGGAATGAGATGCGCGAGTCTTGTTTGTCTGCACTTTGAAACGTTCAGCAAGTTTTCGTACAGTGCGCGCCAATAAAACGTGAAAATGGTGACTTCTGTGGATATATTGGCCA
>JALBZB010001288.1:0-10936 GCA_038050625.1 Pythium sp. MPC-2022a
TGGTGTGCTCGAAGGGCTGACACGGCACTGCTCGTGACGTTGTCAGTTGCTTCTGCTGCTGCTGCTGCGCGCTGCCGGGAGACGAACAAATGCACCGCTCGCGCGCGCTCTCTCCACACACGTGACAGTCATCGATGCGTCGCTGTTCTCGGTCTATTGCTGCTGTTGTTATAGGCAGGGTGTCTGTGTATGTAGCTGCTGTCTGACTGAACCTGTTTTGCTGGAGTGTGATGCGCGGTGGCTCCTTCAAGCTTGCATAGGAAGATCGACGAGATTCGCCTGCTCCAGATCACAGCGACCACGAGGCCGAACGCCACCGCGCACACCACGGCCAAAGCCTACTCGGTGGCGGCAAGCGCGTCCGATGTCTCGTACTTACACCACGTGCAAGCCTAGCAAGCTCTAGCACACAATGGTAAGGAAGAAGTGTGGGTCACCGTCACTCTCAGCTGCCTTGAAGCTCGGAGGGCGACGTTGTAGCAGCTGTCTGTGCTGCACTGAAGTGACAAACACGAGCTTTGAGCTGGCCCCGAGATAGCGGCATCGAAGTCGATCAAAGTCAAGGAATGACAGCGTTTGAGGAGAACACGTTGCAATAGGGACTACATTGAGCTAACTAGTTCGGCAAAGAGCAGAAACCTTTCGCCTACATCTAAGGCTCAACCGTTTAACCAACAAATCACTTAAACGAATATATGTAAACTGCAAACACGGACTGGTTTCTGCACTGCGAGGCCCACACCCAAGAACATCTCGACAAGCAGCATGATGAACCGATGGCTTGAGCTGGTGGAAGTGAACTGATCACTACTGCGCTGTCGTAATCCTCACTTGCTGCGATGGAAAAACCTGAAGGCCTTGATCGCCTTGATCGGCGGTGTGCGCATGTCCCCAACCTCGCTCGACTTGATAAGTTGGTCGTAGAATACTTTTACCATGCTGCCTATTACAGATCATAATATAGTAGATCGTTAGTTGTTGCGGTTTGTTAGGTCTGACTAATGTTGGTCAACATCCTTATTAACTTTTGTGTCCTTGGGACGAACGTGGGCGTTGTCCTCATTGCTGGTAAAGGCTGCATCGGACCAGTTGGCCGAGCCCACTCATCGTAAGCTTACGATCAATGATCGCAAACTTGTAATGAAAGCAGCCGCTAACACTTCACGACGCTCACATTGGCACCCTGGTCACATCAACAAGCATCCTCAGCTCCAACATTAATCACTTAATCATCTTTTGTCAGGTATACGTGCTTTCGCTTTGAGCCGACGTAGTTGGCATTTATCCGCGTCCAGCGTCTTCGAGTCGGACACAATTGAGACTGATACGCCTTTCTCGATGCGGTCAATGACAGCGTTGGTTAGCTTAAAACAAGTATAGCAAGATCGGTGGCAAACAAGTCCGTAGAGATCAGGAAAGAAAATGATATCGAGATTGCTATTCATACTAACCTGTGCATGCGTGAAGACGTACACACATATCTCGATTGGTTCAAACGCTGTCGACAGGGCTCGAATCATCTTCGAAATCGCCTCTTTATCCTTGCACGTAATAAACTCGTCTTCGATCGCCTTTGGGGCATTCAGCATCCTGCGCACCGTGTTACAGCTGACGTTGAGGTCAAGACGTGTTGCCAAGGTTTTTGCCGAGAGACGCGTGTTGTTCTGTTTTAGCTCAAGAAGTTGCGACTTCCGCTCAGTGTCGATCTTCTCAGGGCGTCCTGCTGGTGGTCCTAATGGAAGTCTGTTTTTGACTCGCTGTTTTCTCCTATAATCGCGCTAATAGAGCGCACTCAGGCTCACGTTCAACTCGGTCGCCACTTGAGCAGGTGAACGCCCTGCCAATACTCACGCGTCCGCGATCTTGTTCCGCTCTGCAACGCTACGCTCCGAATCGTTCATCGCTTGAGCTCTAGAATCTGGAATTTGGAGTGCCATGCGCATTCCAAAGATTTTGAGAGACCATTATCCGGACGCGTAATTACGTTTGCATCTGTCGCCGCGCCGGATTGACAGAGCTTTTGCTCGCATTGAATAAAGAGGAGGAGAGATGACCTGGAAGATGGCTTAATTGAACCGTAAAAAGTATTATAGCACTTTTTACGGCTATTACATTAACGCCTCTCCCCCTTCGCCTATTAGGATTAGATACGAAATCAAAAGGCAAACAAGCGAGGAAAAGGCAAGAAGCGCACCCGTATCTTGAAGGCTTCTCATCGCTGCGTGACGACTTCGAGAGACCACTCACTACACACAACAGCAGCATCAGCATAAACAGCAAAGACACGATGGGCGCCGACACGACCACAGAGCAGCAGAAGGCCACGACGCCCGCGCTGAAGAAGCAGGCGAGCCAGGGCAACATCTCGGAGGAGATGGAGGACGATCTTGCGACGCTGCCCAACATGAAGATCGCCGAGGTGTACTTCACGTTGCAGCACCAGCACTCGCCCGGCAGCACGCTGGCCGCGAGCGAGACGTCGTACAAGGATGAGCTCCTGGCGCTCATCAAGGAGAACAACATGGCGCCGTTCTACAAGCGCGTGTGCGAGGAGTTCAAGTGGCCGGTGGACCAGGCACTCGCGACCCAGATGGCGGCGGTGAACGATGCGGAGGCCAAGCTCCTGGACGAGCGCCTGGCGGACGCGACGCAGAACTTGGGGGACATTGAGGTACTCGAGGCGCTGCTCGCGAAGGCGCGCATGTTCTCGCGCATCGGCGACGAGCAGCAGGCGCTCGAGGCGTTCCGCGTCGCGGGCGAGAAGCCGCAGTCGATCAACCAGAAGATCCTCGTCGCGCTGCACATCATTCGCATCGGGCTCTTCTTCTCGGATCTCGACCTGGTCGAGAAGCACATCAAGAAGGCCGCTGTGTAAGTATAGATATCTGACTAGGAGCTGGAAGATTGCAGCGTCATGCTAACATTGTGCTGCTTGATTTTATCTGAATACAGGCTGATCGACGAGGGCGGCGACTGGGACCGCCGCAACCGCCTCAAGGTGTACGAGGGCTGCTACTTGCTCATGGCGCGAGACTTCAAGAAGGCGTCCAAGCTCTTCCAGGAGTCGGTCGCGACGTTCACGGCCACGGAGCTCATGTCGTACAAGTCGATGATCTTCTACTGCGTGGTCACGTGCGTGCTGAGCATGAACCGCGTGGACCTGAAGAAGAAAATCGTGGACTCGCCCGAGATCCTCGCGGTGCTGAACGAGATCCCGCACCTGGCAGATTTCATGTACGGGCTCTACGAGTGCAACTACAAGCGCTTCTTCACCGCGATGGTGGACATCCAGCCGTACATCCTGCGCGACAAGTACCTCTCGGCGCACGTGCGCTTCATGTACCGCGAGTTGCGCGTGCTCGCGTACTCGCAGTTCCTTGAGGCATACCGCAGCGTGACAATCCAGTCGATGGCGACGGCGTTTGGCGTGAGCGTGGAGTTTCTCGACACGGAGCTCGCGCGCTTCATCGCTGCGGGTCGCCTGAACGCCAAGATCGACAAGGTGGCGGGCGTGATCGAGACGAACCGCCCCGATGCCAAGAACGCGCAGTACCAAGACGCGATCAAGAAGGGCGACGTGCTGCTCAACCGCATCCAGAAGCTCGCGCGCGTGATCAACGTGTAAGTTGAGCCTTTTTCATGTTTTACCTCTAACTTTGCCACTTGAATGAACGGAGCACATAAACGTCGGCATCTTTAAAGGACTCGAGCGTGGTGCAACGTTGTTGGGAGGTTGCATATCTGGGTATTGCTTGGTGATGGCTAACAACTCTGTTGATGATATTTGAGGAAGACATTGTGCAAAGTGGATGCATGGAAGGTTTATATTATCGAGGTGGGTTTATAGGTTAGGAAAAATGTCGGTTAGACGAGCAGCTGCAGCAGGATCTCGAGCTCCATCTTCATGGCGTCCTTCTTGCCGTAACTGCGGACGATCGTGATCGCGTCGTGGTGCGCAAAGTCCGCGACCATATCGTCGAAGAGCGCCGTGAGCTCCTCGACGTCGACCTCATGGCGCGTCTGCTGGCTTTGCTTGCATTTCGCCACGCGCGCGAGGAACTCACTCTTGTTGAGCTGACTGCGGATCTTGCGCAGCACCACGAGCTTGTCAGAGCGCGGGAACTTGGGCAAGTGCGCTTCCATGTAGTTGGCGCTGTACTCGTCCATCTCGAAGATGATGAACGTGCGGCCGGCCATCTCCACGCGCGCGCCGACGTAGAAGTCGTCCAACCCCAGGTATGCGTCGGCACCGCCGCTGTTGCTGGCTCGGCGACCACTACTCGAGCCAGCATTGGGATTGCTGCTGTCTTGTCGCTTCACGCGGATGCGGTCGAGGAACTTACCGCCGACAATGCCCGCGTTGCGCTGCACGGGCTCGGAGATCGTGACGCTCTGGTCGGACACGATCACGGAGATGATGAACATCCGGTGGATATCCTCGGGCTTGTTCGTGTCGAACCTGGCGCGGAAGCGCAGCACCTCGGTCGCGTCAAGTGACTCGATGCTCTTGAGCGGTGCCTTTGGCAGCAGGTGGTAGCAGGACTGCAGCGAGTCGTCCTCGGAGCCAAAACCGTCGTGCGCCGGTGGTACGAAAGGCGGGATCGCCTTCGGGTCGTCCTTGATGATGATCGCCTTGGCCAGCGGCATGCTCTGATCCTGGTACCACTGGCGCGTGGTGTCGTCAGCGTCCAGCAGCAGGATGCGGCGGTTGTACACCTGCATGTGCTTGCCGATCGCGAAGTCCTCCCACGAGTAGAAGTTCTGCGCGTTCTTCGCGAGACTCTCCTCGGTCTCTTCGTCGCAGACCGCGGCGCATGCCTGCTTGGCCGGGTCTTTCGACAGCTTGGCACGGTTCAAGAGCTTGGGGAACGGGTCGCAGCCCGAGTTGCGCTCGTAGGACTCGAGGATCTCGATCGTATTGTCCGCGAGGAAGAAGTGCACGGTGTACCGGTGCTTGATGCCGTAGAGCTTCTCGGTGTCATCCCAGACGGCAAAGAAGCGCAGCACGTGGCGGTCGTGGTCCAGGAACCGGCGCAAGTGGTCGCTCGGCCGTGCGAACTTGCCCAACGTGGCTTCCATGAACTCCTTCATCGGGTACTGCTTCTTGCCGTAGTTGGCGTCCGGGTCCTGCCCGGTCTCGCGCGACATGTGCGCCTTGCGGAGCTCCGTGTACGCGTCGCGCGGGAGGTCCTCGTCCTGCAGCATGAAGATGCTCTGCGAGGCGTAAAACTGGCGCGTGAACGGGTCGGCGGTAATCAAGTGGAACGTGCGGCCGTAAAACGTGAGCTCGCGGCCGATGTTGAGGTGCTGGTAGCCGAAGAACTGCATGTTGCCCTGCTGGTCACACTCGGGCATCGGGATCCGGTGGCGCTTGACAAAGTTGCCCTGCAGGATGCCGCTGTTCTCGACCTTGGGCTCGGTGATCTGGATCGTGTTGTCTTCCAGGTAGTATGTGATCTCGCACTTACGCACGCGGTAGTTTTCGTAGTTGCTCTCGTGCACGGCTTCCAAGAAGTACCCACCAAAGCAGAGCACTTTCTTGTCATTCGCGATGAAGTTGGGACAGAAGGACTTGCTGATCGTGAGTGAAGCTGCGCCGTTCTCTAGCGTCGAGAAACCAGCCTCGCCCTGGCGCTCCAGCTCGCGCACGTAGAACGATGCCGGCTTGCTGTTGCCCAGCGTGTGGCCGCGCGTCTTGGGCTCCGTGTCGCCATGCCGCCGGAACATCATGGGCACCGCCTGTTGCTTCTCCAGCATCGCGTGGCTCGGCATGGTTTCTGAGACGTGTTCCGACTCGACTTGTTCTTGGCTGCGGTTCTGTGGTCTTGTGGGCGAGCGAGAGATGAACTAGTGCACTTGGCGGCTATGGATGTGGCTAGCGAAGAGCTCCTTTGCTTTGCTTGCCGCTGTGGGCTGCCGTAGCATCTAATAATGACACGCAGCTCAGGAGCTCAGCGTTGGCGCGAGAGCCTGTCTATAGATACCCCGCAAGACCAGAAACGCTTTTAATAGCGCCGACAAGAAGCGCAAACGAGGGAGGATTGGAGGATGGATGAAGGCCTCCAGGTTGACGCGGCTATTGATATCTCCAAGTTGTGTAGCCACAGCATGTAACAACATGTAGCCATGTGTTCAAAAGCTACTATGGCACATTAAATTAACGGAGCTGGTTCATGATATTTGAACAACTATCTGACAAATGTTGCGCGAAGGTCGCGTGAAGCAGTTTGCTTCACGCGACCTTCGTTGTCAACTTCGCCAGAGGCAATTGCCGCTAAGAAGTAAAGAAGTGTGAACTGATCCTCAAGAAAGTGGCGATGGCGACGCACTTTGCGCCAGAGAACGCGTCGCTCACGAGCTTCTGCGGCTTCGTGCGCGTCGGTAGTGATGAGATCAAGGTGCGCGTGAGCGGCATCACGTATGGCGCAGCCACGGGCAGGATCAGCTTCGACCGCGCGCAACTGGACGTCGAGCCGCCGCTCGCGACGATTCTTGCTAAGCAGCAAGACACGCTCAAGGTGGTAATGATGATGATGGAAGCAAGTCGAGCTTGATTGCATTAGCTGCGCTCTCTTTCTGACACGTAAGTGTCTGTGGTATGTACTCTATGCAGATCCGCTTAGCGCAATCGTCATCGCTCGAGAGCTTTGTGCGGGAGCTAGAGGAGCTCGTGGCGATCTGTGCACCGGCGCAGAACTTGCAGCCGGCGCTGCCCAGCGCAGCGTACTACACGCGCCTCATGGAGGAGCTGGACGCGATCGGTTGGAACCGTTTGCTAGAGCTCAGTGACGACCTGAGCTCGCTGGAGCTCGAGACGGTGGACGCTGCGAAGCGCAAGCACACAATCCGCCTGAAGCTGCCTGTCGAGTACCCGACGACCGAGCCACCTGTGTGTTTTGTGGACACCCCAGAACCATTTGAGCTCGTGTGGGAGCAATCCACATCGTCAGAGTATGTGCTCAAGGAAGTGTTGCAGCAGTTCGACGCCCTCATCGCGAAGTACCAGTCTTTTTGGGACGTGCTCGACGATCTCGACGCGAAGACCTGTGTGCTGGAGCCTCATCGCCCAACGCGCGCGACTGGGAGGCGGCGGATCGCGCTCGAGAAGCACACGTCTGTGCAGATCGAAGTGAACCCGAGCCACCCGCGCGCAATCTGCGAGCTGAGCTTCTTTGGCAACGACGCGACTGTGGCGCCGCTGCGCGAGAAGTGGAGCGAGTTCGTGTTCCAGTGGGACGAAGCGCTGCCGCTGCGCGAGAACCTCGAGAGCATCCTGGACGTCGAGTTCCCATCACCCAAGCACGTCAAGGCCGAGGAGTTTGCGATCGAGTGCGGGATTTGCTACTGCTACCGTCTGGAGGTTGGCGATAGCGCACTGGAAGACCAGGAAGTGTCCATACAAACAACAACAGCAGCAGCAAAGACGATCATCCCGGACAAGCTCTGCGAAAACGGCAAGTGCAACCGCCCGTTCCACGAAAAGTGCCTCTTCGACTGGCTCAAGGCGCTGCCCACGGCGCGCCAGTCATTCAACACGGTCTTCGGCGAGTGTCCCTACTGCCGCGAAGCCATCAGCGCCAAGTTTCTGCCATAGCCAGCCAGTCAGTCAGCCGGTTTACCAAGCAAGAGGAGGTGCTCATGGAAGTCACAGGTGATATTGGTGTATTTTATTTTATGAAACTTCTGGACTGACCACACTCCGTAGTGTTCTCTCTTTCTTTCGAGCAGTCCAGGTGGGGGAGGTTTTGGCATTTGATTCTATCGAATACGGTTCGGGTTGCGGTTCACTATTGCTCAGTGTATCGAACTTGGTGTTAAACTCAATTGGTGGCTTCGCCTTGACTTTGTACTGGCGCTGGAGCGCTTTCAGCCTTGACCGAATTGCCTTCGTCGCCTGCGCCGGACCGCACAAAGTTGATCGAACCGTCGTCATTCATGCGGATGCGCTTGGACGGCTTGCCCGTGTCTCGGCAGTCGTCCCCGTCGTCGTCAAAGTCGCGCGACTGTCTTCGGTCGCGGCCACGTCTGTCACCGCTGCCACGCTCGTTGTTGTTGCGGTACGGGTGTGCGCGAGCGCGACCACCACCACCACCATTGCGAGACGAGCTGTCGTTGTAGCGACTCGGCATCGCACCTCGCTCCTGCTGTTTGTGTCCACGTCCTCGCTGCTGCAAATGTCTCGAGCTGCCGCTCTGCGATCGCTCGTGGTACTTTTTGTTTGTCTTCTCGGCGGGGAAGTCGTCCTCCGTCGCTTTACGCAAGAGCAGACGCCACTTCTTGTGGCTCGGCTGCGAGCTGCTGCCGATCGCCAGGCCGAATCGCCACGACGAGCGGTTGAAATCCTCATCCGGCACCTCTGCGACGGCAGCGTCTTCTTGCTTAAGAGCCTCAGATGGTTCAGTACTGCTATTGTTCGGCTCTCCGTCCATGTCAATGTCTTCCGCACCAAAAGCAGCAGCAGCGACAGGCTCACTTGCTTGCGACGACGCCTCCTCAGCCTTTGCCTTCTTCATCTGCGAAGGGATCTCTTTACTCAGACTCACGAGTGCACGACCGGCCGTGAACGGGTCTTCAAACACCACTGTGCACGAACTGTCGTTGAGCCACTCGACGTACGACGGGCCGTAGCCAACAAAGTACGCGAGAATGTCGCTCGTGCGCACCTGCTGGAAGCGGTCGTCCAGCGAGTACACATGGATCGCATCGTCGCGGAATTCGACCATGGTGTCTCCTTTGATATCGCAGCGCTCCTTGAGCACTTTGCCATTCGCGGGCTTCAGATCGATCTCCTTCTTGCCATCCTGGTCGGTTGACAGACCGAACTTCAGTGCGCGTTCACGCAACTTCTCCTTCTCCTTCTGCTTCTCCTGCCACTCTTCCTGCGTCATGCCCTCGGTCAGTGCGCGCACGGTCTCCGTAGAGTACTCAACCGCAAACTCAGGTGTGTTGAAGCGCTTCATACGCTGCTCGCGCTTGCTGATCTCGTCCTGGCTCGTGAGATCAAAGCCCGTCGCGAAACCTGGCTCGACCGCACCAGTGCGCTGCAGTTTGCGGATCGTCTTTGGGTCAATGAACGTCTTGATCGCTGGTGCCACAAACTCGCCGCCGAAGCGCTCCGCGCGGCGCTTCGCCGACTCAAACGCCTTTTCGTACTCTTCGCGCTCCGCCGCAGTCACGAGATCCACTTTTCCCGACGGGTCTGCGCGCACGATCGTGCCTGGCACCATGCTGCTGACGTCTAGCGGCGCGTCGTACACTGGCGTGTACACGATGTTGCGGAACGTCGCCGGTGTGTCCCACGTCGTGAGCGCGACCTGCTGCACCGCGACGAACTCCGCGTCAACGTACTTTGCGATCGTGTCGACGCCCACCTGCGCGCCGATGCCGAACACCAGCACGCCCTGCTGGATCACGATCCAGTACGGCACAAAGTCCTGCAGCGAGCACGTGCGGCCAGCAAACACCTTCGCGAGGTCCACTTCTTTCGCGCCGTTCTGTCTCGAAGAAGAGGACGTCGTGTTCTTGCGCCAGATCACCTCGGTGTTGCCACTAAAGCCGACCGCGACCTCGTACGCCCACTGGCTCGGCTCCTTACCGACGCGCGGCGGCGCAAACCCGATGCGGAAGTCCTCGCGCGCCGTGGCTTCAAACTGCACGACGATCGCTCCTGGTAGCGGTGGTGATGGCGGGGCAGTTGCAGCTGCAGCTGGCGCATCAACAGCAATAGTTGTGGCACCGTCAGCGGATGCGTCTTGCTGTGCTTCTTCTGCCTGTGGCTCGGGAAGCTCTTCACTGTCGGCCGCGGGAGCAGCTGTTGCTGCTGAAGCAGGCGCTTCCGCCACGACGCCGACGCTCTTCCAGCCTCTGTAGCGGCCGTAGCACGCGCCCAGCTGGAGCTCCTTGTTCTCTTCCATCGTCGCCATTGCTGCCAGAGAGCTCTGCGTCTGCGTCTGCGTGTCGGTTGATCTGTCTGTCGTCCTGGGTGCAAATGCGCGAGTGTGCGATCGTGGATCGATTATGTTTGTCTCCCCCTTTGTCTCGCTCGGCTCGCTCCCGGTTTAAAAATCGATAGAAAAAACGTGCGGTCCGGTCTTTTACTTGTTTCGAGTTTGACCTGACAATGGATAGAGCTACAATTGGCTTCACGACGATACCGTACGGTACTATGCAGAATTGAATCAAGAAAGCAGACACGGAAGTCTTGCATAACAAGTAGTAAACTGAAGAGGTTGTTCTGGAGGAATAGCTGGACATATTCGTCGTCGAAGACGTCTCCGAACGCGGCAGGCAACGGATTTCCACGACGAACCACGAGGAATTCTTGATTCCCATCCAAACCGGTCAAGGACCAGTTGAGCGATCCGTACAAAAGAAGTTCGCCATCGACCAAGCAGTACTTGTGGTGCATCTTGTTGGAGGTGATCCCGGTCTGGTAGACGTTGATCTCGGCGGCGATTAGGTCGTAGATCACTGGACGCGTGTAGTCCTTGCCGAGCTGGACCGAGTCGCAAATAACTCGAACTGTCACCTCGCGTTCATGCGCTTGGATCACCAACAGCGCCAGCTTAGGGCTGCTGAGAGGGTGGGGTATTAGAGAGGTTTTGCCAAGATGCGAACCACCGCTACACAAACTTTCCGATAACTCCGAGACATGATATAGATTTTCACAGGTTTCGGAAACTGGTATGCCAATGACTCACAACTTGCCGAAATCACCCCAAAATTGGGGTATTAACCTATCTGAAAATCTATTTATTTATAGAAATGAGAAGGAAATCAGAGTCTGAATAACATCAATACCCTAAAATGCATGTCAAAGGCGGCCCCAATGTACATACGGTACTACTAAAACCTTTCAAAAATGATAGCACCGCTTATGACATGCATTTCGTAAAAACGGAAGCTGAAGGCGAGCACTGGTGTGGTCCACATTAAA
>JALBZB010001289.1:0-10928 GCA_038050625.1 Pythium sp. MPC-2022a
ATTGATCTGAGTGCCGCCGGTAGATTGATTTTCATTACGATTTTGCTTCTCTGCCTTTTTTCAAAGTGAGCTCTTCGATTTGCTCATCAGAAAATGGTTTTAATATTAGTCCCTCTGTATAAACGCATACGATAATAACCCAAATTCGACTCGAATAGAAGACCGCGCTGTATTCGAGCGGACACCTCGCGTGTCATTCTGCCCGAACCATTTGAGCTTCCAACGAAGAGGTCAACAAGAGCAGCAAGAGAGGGCAAGAGAGAGCGAGAGAAGAAGAGAGAAACCGGAGCAGGAGCTATGGGTTGCGAGCACTACCGCCGCCACTGCCACGTGCGCGCCGAGTGCTGCCAACAGTGGGTCACCTGCAGGCTCTGCCACAACGAGCAGTTCGCGGACCACGAGATCGACCGCCACGCCATCAAGGAGATGCGCTGCGACGCCTGCCAGACCGTGCAACCAGTACGTTCGATCTATTGCGGCGTTTGCTGCGGTTCTAGCAGCCACCTCCATAGTGATGGCGAATTGATTGACTAATTGGCCTACGCATTGATGGTCTATGTGTATCTATGTGTACCTATGCAGTGCGCTCAGTCATGTACCCACTGCCAGGCGCTCATGGCCGACTACTTCTGCGGCGTGTGCAACCTCTTTGACGATGAAGGCGCGTCCAAGCAGATCTTCCACTGCAACGGCTGCGGCATCTGCCGCGTGGGCGGACGTGCCAATTTCTTCCACTGCGACAAGTGCTGCGGCTGCTACCCGCACTCGCTGCAGGACAAGCACAAGTGCCTCGAGGGCTCGATGCACCGCGAGTGCGCCATCTGCCTCGAGGTCACGTTCGCGTCGCTCGAGAGCGTGCACGTTCTCCCGTGTGGCCACGTGCTGCACGGGAGCTGCTGGGAAGAGTACATCCGCCACGGGTGCGTCCTTTTGTTATGACGTTGTATGGTACTCGATGTGTTTATGATGCTGACTGGTGTATGGGGATGTCCAATATATATGTGTGTAGCCATTATCGGTGTCCATCTTGTCGCACGCGAATGTTCTGGTCGGACGATGGGGACGATGGGGGCGACGGCGGAGGCGAGAGCGGCGACAACGCAGAAGAAGGCGATGAGATGGACGGCGAAGACGACAGTGACGAGACCATGGAGGAAGAAGAAGGAAACAGTGAGGACGACATGGACGAGGACACCGATGACGATAACTCCCATGAGGATGACGACGATGGCGATAACTCCCATGAGGAAGATGACGACGAAGAGAGAGAATCAGACGAGAGTTCCTCCAGTGCAAACGACGACGCCGTCGCGGGTACGATGGAGAGCGGCGTAGCGCAGCGCCTCGTGAACGCGATCTTCCACGCGCTCAGCAGCTCTATCGATGGCGATGACGACGACGACGAAGAGCCCCACGACGAGCCCGCTGGTCACGAGGACAGCAGCGACAACAGCAGCAGCGACAACAACAGCAGCGACCCCACTCTGCAATGAGAGCGTGACGCGATGTGCCATCCCAAGAATCTGCTTCGACGGCTTATGTCGGGCGTATTGAAGCAGATACCAACTAACTACTGCGTATACAGCCGTTAAAATAACAAATTGCTAACAACACTGCAGTACACAACAAGCAAATAAAACAAGCAAACAAGCCCTTGTTGTTGTGACGCCACCCAATTAAATACGACTGACCGATTGGCCTACACACATGCACGCCTTCCGCTCGCGCGAGGCTCACGTGAACGACACGCGGTAGAGCGAGAGCGACTTGCAGTCGATCGAGCAAAAGTCCTTGTACTTGCTCGCGTGCCGCAAGAAATTGCGCGCGCACGTGGCGCACTGCTTCCAGTCGTGTGCGGTCGCGCCGCCGCCGTCGCTGTGCGCCTTGCTGCGCCGGAAACTCGCAGAGAGCTCCTCGCTCGAGACCGTCGTGGCGAACGAGCTGCAGAGCGTCGAGCGGCCGCTGCTCTTGCGGCTCGCGCCGGCCAGCGCCACGGGCTGAAGCTGCTGCACCTCCTCTTCCTTGCTGCTGCGGCCGCGCAGGCGGCTCAGCCACTTCTTCGCGCGCGTGCCGATCCCCATTGTGCTGTGCTGCTTTTATTGGCTCGTGTGTGCGCGTGTCTGGTCGGATGCGGAAATGGGGCAAATGGGCGTCTGCTGCTGCTGTTGTTGTGGCTGCCACTCGATCGATCGCCCCATCGACAGACAACAAGGCACGAAGGTAAGCGTGTCTCTGTTGTGTGAAGAAAGAGGAAGAGGAAAAATAGAAGATGTTCTCGCGCGGCGCAGCTGATCGACCGTCGTCTGATGTACAGACCGACCACTCACTCACTTGCTTGCTTTCTTCAAGCTTCTGCCACCAGGCATCACTTTCACGTGAGTAATTCCTACATGTTTCCCATCCGCGCTGGCAGATTGTTTTGTATGGACTTTATACATGGAAGGCTTGCAAGTTTGTGCCCGTTTGATTGATGGATGAATGAGACGCGAAAGCATGATGCGGAAGGCGCGTGGAAGGAAGAGTGAGCACCGTGAAGCGTCGCCTGAGGCGCGAGGATTGATTGATTGCCGCAACTGAGCCCTTCCGTCGTCTGCCATCTGGCGATCGCGTGTTGTCTGTTGTCTGTTCAGCCCACGAAGAAAAGATTCCCTTCGACATTTCCCAGCACGACCAACAACAGCTTGTTGGCTTTAGAGGTACCATCACTGACAGAGTAACTGAGCACTCGCTGGGTTGCGTGAGTGAGTGTGCAGTGCAATACAAGGCACGCGGTGATCCTGATGACCACCACGCGCTTTCTCTTGTAGCTTGCCAAAGCGCACGCGCGATCCTCCTGGTCGTCACGCGCTTTGGCGCATTTTCTCGTGGCGGAAGGCAGGGCCGCCATCACTTCACTATCACTTTACATACAAAAAACAAGTAGTTCCATTTCGAGTGTTCTCAATGGAAAGAACAGCAGCAAAACCGAACCCAATCGTACTTTAACGCGTGATCAGAAGACGTTTTCATTGGATGAAACCTGCTCTCTTGACGATCATCGATTCGCTGAAAAGATACTGATTGCTGTGGTCCACAAGATTTTGGATTGCGTGTGATGCATATGGCCTTTTATTTCTCGCGTGCACTCTTCTCTCTTGCCTTTCTCTCCCTTGCCAAGCTGGCACAAACTCACTTGGGCTTCGTATGCAGGTCCTGTGGCTGTGGTGGATTGGCTTCGCAGTCACTCAGTCACACACATATTCGCATTGAGCTCCTCGCGCGCAAGCAGATCGCTCGACGCACCCGCAGCTCTCTCTCGATCGAACGTATTGACAACACCAGCCAATCGCCAATAGCAATAACAGCAGACATGGCCGAACAGCAGGCGTCGCGCTCGCTCCCGGAGCGCATCTCGTTCCCGGACGAGGAGCTCAAGATCCTCAAGCTCTGGGAGGATCTGGGCGCGTTCCAGAAGTCGCTCGAGCTCTCCAAGGACCGCAAGCCGTTCACGTTCTACGACGGCCCGCCGTTCGCCACGGGCCTGCCGCACGCCGGCCACCTGCTCGCCGGCACGATCAAGGACACTGTCACACGCTACGCACACCAGACGGGCCACTACGTCGAGCGCCGCTTCGGCTGGGACTGCCACGGGCTCCCCGTCGAGAGCGAGATCAACAAGAAGCTCGGCGTGACCACGAAGGAGCAAGTGATCGAGATGGGCATTGACAAGTACAACGCCGAGTGCCGCGGTATCGTGCAGCGCTACACGAAGGAGTGGGAGCGCACGGTCAAGCGCATTGGCCGCTGGATTGACTGCGACAACGACTACAAAACCATGGAGCCTTGGTACATGGAGTCGGTGTGGAACGTCTTCCAGACGATCTTCAACAAGGACCTCATCTACCGCGGCTACAAGATCCTGCCGTACTCGACCGCGTGCACCACGTCACTCTCGAACTTCGAAGCCAACATGGACTACCGCGACACGCCGGACCCGTCGGTCGTCGTGAGCTTCCCGTTGGTGGACGAGCCCGAGGTGTCGCTGCTCGCGTGGACGACCACGCCGTGGACGCTGCCGTCCAACTTGGCGTTGTGCGTGAGCGACAACATCGAGTACGTGAAGGTCAAGGACCTTAAGAGCGACAAGTTCTACATCCTCGCGGAGACGCGCCTCGTGCAGGTGTACCCAAAGATGGACAAGAAAGGCTACAAGGGCGGCGAGTTCGAAATCGTCGAGAAGATCAAGGGCTCGGCGCTCGTGGGCAAGAAGTACGTGCCGCTCTTCGACTGCTTCGCGTCGTGGCCAAACGCGTTCCAGGTGCTCAGCGACAACTACGTCTCTGACAACGGCGGTACTGGTATCGTCCACCAGGCGCCGACGTTCGGTGAAGACGATTACCGCGTGTGCGTCAAGCACGGCGTGACGGACAAGTTCACGCTGCCGAACCCGCTGGACGACAACGGCGTGTTCACGGACCAGGTGCCGCTCGTCAAGGGCCTGCACGTGAAGGCGGCGGACGACGTGATCTGCAAGGAGCTCAAGGCGAAGGACCGCCTTGTGTCCAAGGGCACGATTGTCCACAGTTACCCGTTCTGCTACCGCTCGGGCACGCCGCTGATCTACCGCGCGATCCCCGGTTGGTTCGTGAACGTGGAGAAGATCCGCGACCGCATTGTCGAGAACAACAAGAAGACGTACTGGGTGCCGGCGTTCGTGCAGGAGAAGCGCTTCCACAACTGGCTTGTGGACGGCAAGGACTGGAACATCTCGCGCGGCCGCTTCTGGGGCACGCCGATGCCGCTCTGGGTCAGCGACGACTTTGAAGAAGTGGTCTGCATCGGCTCGATCGCCGAGCTCGAGGAGCTCTCGGGCGAGAAGGCCACGGACCTGCACCGCGAGTTCATCGACCACATCACGATCCCGTCCAAGCAGGGCAAGGGCGTGCTGCGCCGCATCCCCGAGGTGTTTGACTGCTGGTTCGAGAGCGGCTCCATGCCGTACGCGCAGCAGCACTACCCGTTCAAGAACAAGGAGAAGTTTGAAGGCGGTTTCCCCGCGGACTTCATCGCCGAAGGTCTTGACCAGACCCGCGGCTGGTTCTACACGCTCATGGTGCTCTCGACCGCGCTCTTCGACAAGCCGGCGTTCAAGAACTTGATCGTGAACGGCCTCGTGCTCGCCGAAGACGGCCGCAAGATGAGCAAGAGTCTGCGCAACTACTCGGATCCGACCGAGATTCTGGACAAGTACGGCGCCGATGCGCTGCGCCTCTACCTCATCAACTCGCCGGCGGTACGCGCCGAGCCCGTGCGCTTCGTGGCGACTGGTGTGTTTGGCGTGATCCGCGAGCTATTCCTGCCGTGGTTCAACTCGGCGCGCTTCTTCGCGCAGAATGCCGCGCGCCTGCAAGAGAGCACGGGCGTGGTGTTCGTGCCGAGCCAGGAGGAGGCGCTCGCGTCCACAAACGACATGGACTCGTGGATCATCGCGGCGCTGCACAACCTGATCAAGTTTGTGCACCAGGAGATGGCGGCCTACCGCCTCTACACGGTCGTGCCGCGTCTCGTGGACTTTATCAACCAGCTCACCAAGTGGTACGTGCGTCTGAACCGTCTGCGTCTCAAGGGCAGCGCCGGCAACGAGGAAGCGCACATTGCGCTCTCGGCGCTCTACGAAGTGCTCTACACGCTCGCAAAGCTCATGGCGCCATTCACGCCGTTCTTTGCCGAGTACATGTACCAGTTCCTGCGCCAGTTCCACCCGTCGGTGATGAACCAGGTCGCGGGTCTTGCGGAGGACGCGGACGGCGTCGCCAAGAGCGTGCACTTCCTCATGCTGCCGGACTTCGACGTGTCGCGCATCGATGAGAACGTGGAGACGCGCATGAAGAACTTGCAGGACGTGATCGAGATGGGCCGCGTGGTGCGCGAGCGCCGCACGATCTCGCTCAAGAACCCGGTGCAGAAGGTGCTCGTGGTGTCGACCGACAAGGCGGCGCTCGATGGCCTGGAGTTGCTCAAAACGTACATCTACGACGAGCTCAACATGCGCGACCTGGAGTTCTCGACGAACGACAAGGAGTGGTGCGTGCTCAAGGCCGAGGCGAACAGCAAGGCGCTCGGCAAGCGACTCGGCAAGGCGCTCGGCGGTGTGCGCAAGCAGGTAGAGCAACTCTCGCACGACGACGTGAGCACGTTCCTGGCGACCAAGAGCGTGACGCTCGGTGAGCACGTGCTCTCGGGCGACGACGTGCTCGTGAAGCGCGAATTCAAGGGCGACACGAAGATTTACGAAGCCGACGTGTCGGCCTCGGGCAACCTAACGGTGATCATCGACACCCGCGAGGACGAGCAGCTCAAGATGCAGGGCTGCGCGCGCGAGTTCATCACGCGCGTGCAGAAGCTGCGCAAGAAGGCCGGCCTTGTG
Source organism: Pythium sp. MPC-2022a (assembly GCA_038050625.1). Lineage (NCBI taxonomy): Eukaryota > Oomycota > Peronosporomycetes > Pythiales > Pythiaceae > Pythium > Pythium sp. MPC-2022a. Next base: position 6,407 of record JALBZB010001289.1, read on the forward strand.
CTTCAAGACAAGATCCAGGTATACTTTGCGGAGCAGGAGGGCTCGAGCGTGATCACCACGGCGCTCAAGGCGTTCCTGGGCACGGTCGCGGCGCCGCTAGGCACGACTCCCGCGCCACTGTCGCTGCTGCCGAGCCACGCGGTGACCATCATCACGGAGGAGGCGCAGTTTGCGGACTCGTCGATCTCGATCGTCGTGACGCGTCCGGCCGTATTCTTCGCGGCTGACGCCGTGCTCGTGAATGGCTCGGCCGTGGCCGCCGAGGACATCAAGGCGTACATCGCGTCGATGGCGTACGCGGACGTGAAGGCGGTGCTGGCGGCCGACGGCGCGCTGGCCATCCAGGTGCAGGAGAACAAGGTGACGCTGCGCCACAAGCAGGAGCTCTTCCTGGACGCCAAGGAGTTTGCGACGGCCTCGGGGAATGCAGACCTCCAGTGGCTCCTCGCGTCGAGTGCTTAGATTCATTCATTCAGTCCAAATACGTATTCTCACTCTTTTCTTCTTCCTAGCCTAGGCTCAGAAACCATAGCGTAGCGAAGAATTTCTATTGGCGAAAGCAAATACACTTGCATGAGGAACAAATTGTGCATGGCAATGTCGATTCGGCTCTTGCTCAGCTTGATGATCAAGTCAGGCAGCAAGTGCTGGTCACCCATCGGACTACATAATAAGTAATTTGGTGTTTATAGTTTAGAAAAGGCAGTAAGCTCCTAGGACTTGGGAGTTTGAAGCCTGCTAGAGTTGACATTACAGCAACTACACACACGCACATGCCATGCAGAATGAAAGCATGAAAAGAAACACTCACTCAGCCTCCTTCTCAGCCTTGATCGTCATCGTCACATCTCTCTCTCATTCAATTGTTCGGCGTGCTGAAGCGGTGCTGGAGCCAGTCGTAGGACACGAGCACGATGCCGAACTGCGGCGCGATGCGGCCCACGCGCGGCCCCCAGCCGGCGAAGAGCGCGTTCACGCCGCCCTCGCTGTGCACCTGCTTGAACGTGCTGACGAACCCGAGCGACGGCACGGCCCCTCGCGACTGCATGCGCGTCTTCAGCACGTCCAGCGGTGTCGAGAAGAACGCAGCCGGGATGCCCGCGGTGGACGCCGCCGCCATCGCCCAGCCGAGCGACGAGCCGTCCTCGATCTGCAATTTGCGTTTCGAGTAGTCGTAGAGCGTAAAGTACGTGGCGGCAAACATCACGTCTCGTGCCACGCAGGCGCTGTAGCCGCGGTACACCCCTCGCAGGCCCAACTCACGGATCACCCCTGCGGCATTCAGTGAACTGTCGATCTGCATGCGCACTTTGACGACCTCGACCGGGTTCATCACCACAGACTGCGTGATCCCGGAGCACACTGCGGACACCAGCGACGCCACGAACGCGTTCGGATCCGCGAACTTGCCCTTGACGTACTCGCGCGTGGCCAGCGACACGGCTTTATCCGGCACGGTGCCGCAGAGCTGCGGACCCAGTCCCTTGTAGAAAGACACGACGCCCTCGTGCTTGATGATGTTGTTCAGGACCTGCACGGCGGAGCTCGACACGCGGCTGTGCTGCATGCGCGTCTTGACCACGTCGACCGGGTACACTGCGATGATGCCACCCATGCCGGCGGTGGCGCCGATCCACATGGACTGGAACACGCTCTGCGACGCCTTGTGCTGCGGACGCACGATGGCGGTGGTGGTAGTAGTCGAAGCCGAAGCAGAAGGCGTGAGCGATCGGGTCTGGTGGGATCGGAGCGCCATGGTGCTGTCTGCTTGTGGTCTGGTCAGGATTGTTGCTGCTGCTGTTGTTGCTGGTGGTGGGTGGGTCTGTTGAGCGAATGGAGAATGAAACGTAAACGTGAGTTAGTTCTCTGGTCTTGGCGATCGTTTGCTTGCACGTTTGCTTGCACGTGTGCTTCTCGCGGGTTTTCTTGAGAGACGATGGTGATGGGCATTCTGCAGTACATGTACGCAACAAGCACAGAGAGCACACAAGCAAGCAAATCAACTCACAGGTTTGAATGCAGCGGCGTGCGTTGCTTGGTGCGGGCGTGCTGGTGTGAAACGTGACGTCGCGGGCGGAACAAAGACGCGGAAGTGAAAGTGCCTGGAGTGTGTTTGCGCAGTCGGTCCAATTGGAAATGGATTTGCGAAGCGACTGTTGCTGCTGGTGAGTGAGTGAGCCCGGTGGTGCAAAATCTGAAGTGACCCACTAACCAAGTCGGTCGGTCGATCCGCGCGATGACAGACCGGACCCACGACCCCGCGTCACTTGCATGGATCGATTGGCCCGCCTTTGTGGGCTCGGGCGTCGACGTCACTCGGTCTGGTTTGACACATCCCAAAGAGCTTAGCAAGAGCTGCTCGATGACGATGTGCGTCGACGCCGTCACGGCCAATCATCACGCTCCACATCGCTCTAATCGCTTAAATCATTGGGTTGCTTTTCTGAATAAATGTATCGAAACTCAAAATTTCGCACTGGAATGTGATAACTCAGCTGAATGAGACATACCATATGTTTCGAGTCATGCACGTTGGATGCAGTGGTCGACCCGATATACGCTTAACGTATATTATTCTGTATATTTTCTTAGGTAGCCATTCCGATAGATGTATACAAACTAGAGTTTGAAATTGGAGCAACCTCACTTTTGCTTTGCAGATTTTGAATGTAAGTGTATATCCGGTTATTGTGATGGATACATTTGGTCGGAACATCCACTTGCATGTTAAACCCGACCACGACATCCAAATGGTGGGACTTTTACTAGGGATTCTGTAGGTCGCTCCATATCTACTTGTGGAGCAGTTGATAGAGCGGTCAAAGATTGTGGATCAGTCTACATCTGCTGCGCTCTATCTTGTGTGAAACGCCTTTTGGAACACATTATAGGGCGCTCCTAACGCATACTTTTACCTTGTCACCCCAGCTCGCCACGTGAGTCAATTTGCCAACGAAGAGCTCCAAAAGAGGTCTGCGAGCAGTTGAGCGAAGCACCGGCAAGGAAGGAAGCAAGCAACCACAGGGAAAGGGAAAGAAGAGCAGGGACGATGGTGGCCTTCGACTCGTTCACAGGCTTCGCGTATCAGGCGTTCATCGTGTCGCCGGCGATTTCGTGGATCCTGCAGCCGGGCCGCTTCTCCAAGCAGCGCGGTTTCGTCTACGCCGTGTCGTTCCTCGTCGCCCTCGCCGCGATCTCCATCGTAAGAAGCAATCTTGCTCCGAACAAAGTGACTACTTTCCATATACACACTGTAGTAGCTGACATCTATTTCTTATTGTATTGCTATTGTGCCTGTGGCGCACGCGATGAATCTCGTGACAACGGCGAGCGCAGTACATGCAGTTCAAAGAGCAAGAGTCCAATTTCTACCACGTGATCGGCGCGCCGCGCGACGCGGGCTTTGGCGACATCAAGAAGGCCTTTCGTGCACGCTCCATCGACTTGCACCCGGACAAGAATCCATCACCGACTGCGGTCGCGGACTTCAACCGCTTGCGTCTCGCGCTCGATGTACGTTGGTTATTACTGGGATCATATTGTGGAATGAGTGGCGTGAAGCATGCTCACTCACTATGTTGTATGTGTGCTCTGCTCTACTGATGCCTTCAGGTGCTGGGTGATGCGCAAAAGCGTGCGCTATACGATTTGTTTGGCGAAGGCGCCGTGTTGAAGGAGCTCAGCGCCGTACAGATCGAGTCCGTGATCGGCGCTCTCTCGTTCTACGCGTTATGGGGCGTGCTGACGTTCGTGCTGACGCTGAGCGAGGCTGCGCGCGATGCTCGCGCCTGGTCGTTTGCGGGAGGCATCCTGTTCTTCATCCTGGAGATCAACGTGATCTTCGGCGGCTTGCAGCTGCCATCTTCGCTCTTCCCGTACACGACCGTGTTTGAGTTCACGATGCTGCTGCGCGCGGCGTTCCCGCCGTTCATGAACGGCACGCGCGCGATCGGCGGCTACTTCTACCGCAGCCTCGCGCAGGAAAACTTTGCGCTGGGGATTGAGCTGCTCAACAGCAACAGGGTACGTTTGCGTTGGCTACTGTGCTGTTGTATGTGGTTGGGGATAGCAAGAGTAGGATCTGACGCTTACAAATGCGTTGTATCGCTTGTGTGTGACCCGAACATTAGGCGATTCTGCTCTCGATGCGTCAGCTCCAGGGCGAGGTCGCATCGACTCGTCGTCGCCCAGGTCCAAGCACTGTCGTGAAGCCGGATGCGCCGCCGCCAGGTGCGCGCCGAAGAATGAAGTTTGACAAGCACGCACCTGCAGGCCAGCAGCCACAGCCGAGCGCCACTGCGGCAGCCGAACAAGAGCAGCCGGCTACTGCGGACGAGCAGCCGGACCTGCTCAACCCAGAGCCAGAGGTGCAGAAGGCTCCAGGATTCTCGATCCCGAACTTCGTGTACGCGATTGGTTTTTACTTGGTGGTCAACTACTTCTTCGGGTGAGTTACGTACTGATTAGGTGGGTAGAGGGAGAGTTCGTAATCGCAGTGTCTATCTGCTCAAAATCAATGATC
>JALBZB010001290.1:0-10918 GCA_038050625.1 Pythium sp. MPC-2022a
GAAGTTGTGTTGCGCAGTACACTATAGCCGCAAACTCCTCGAGGGTCGGCCAGCGCAGGTCGGTCAATTCCTGTCCCTGGAGCAACTGGAGCGCGTCGTAGAAATTCGACGCGTACTGCTCGGTCGTAGTCACACTCGTCTGCGCCACTTTTCATCGTCGTCTTCAAGAAGCTTCCACGTACACGCCATGTAGCGCGCGAGCAGCACGATTCAGAAAACACGCAGCAAGTGCGAGTACCGCGAGTAGAGCAGCCACCCCCAGATGCTCTTTCTCGAGTGGCGCACGTACACCATCCAGATGGCGCGGAAGACGCCGTCGAAGAGCACATGGGACCACTCACCATCGTGTTTGTCTTGCAGGAACAGGATGGCCTCCGTTGGCGTCACAGCGAGAAGCTCCGACAAACACCAGCTTCGGATGTAGTCCCGTGCAATCTCTCGCCGCGAGGTCACGAGCGCGCCGCGCTTGTCCAGGAACGACGTGTTGAACGTCAGCACAAAGCCAAACAGGAAGACGAATTCGGTGACAAAGTCGATGTACTGGAACCAGTGTCACCAACTGCCATGAAAGAACGCCATGCCGACGGAGAAATAGATTGCGTGGGCGAGAAACGCGAGTAGTAAAATGAATCTTCGCACACGGGCCGCGGTCGAATAGGGCGACATTGGGGTATTGGTGTGCTTCACAAAGTGTCGAACGGTGCGTCTCGCTTTGCGCTTCGAGTGAACTATCGACCGGTGGAGCGAGAATCACCCTCGTGAGCCATGTGCAGCTGTTGCTACTTTCATAATACCTTTGTGGTCCTTATGGACCGAGCTCCGCGGTTTGATCACCAGCGCTGGGACCTGGGGAGACTGTTGTTGCTGCATACCGCTCTCTGACCCCGGTGGAGTGTGTCTCAACGGCTCTTTCATACTCGCCGTTGTTGGTGGTGGGACCCGCGAGAGTGGCGAGTGCGAACGTGGAGTTGCACTCAAGCTACCGTGCAGTGGTGGCACACTGTCGATATCCACGGGATCACTTCGCCCGAGCGTGATGTGGTATACGAATGGGAGTCGCCTTTCCCGACACTGCCGGATGATGGAGTGTGCTGAATCCGTCGGATTTGGAACCACTCCATCACCTTTTCGTACTGCTGTCCAGTAGTGCCCTCCTTCACTGCGTGTGCGTTCGCTGTGGCCGCCATCGCTGCGACAAAGAGTGACGAGATTGGCGATGGGAGCAGCGAGCTTCGCGAGAGCCGCTTGAGCACGCCCTTGCTCTGGATCAGCTCCATCAGTCCCTTGGCTCCCCCGTTTCCGCTTTACTGCGTCGGATTCGGCTGGTCGGTGCTGTTATTGGTAGCCGTCGCTACTTGCTGCTCATACTCAGCAATGCGATATGCTCCAGATGACCTTTTAGCGTATTTTAAGGCACAGGGCCTGGGATAGTCCTAGCGACTGCCTCAGGCTCTGTTGAAGGTCGCGCTTCGATTACTTAGCCACTTTGAAAGCTCTGTGGTCTAGTAAGAGGTTCTCCGGTAGGTGCTCGCTCATGAAGCAACTCAGTGCAGACAAGAGAGCCTGTAGGACTCCCGCGCCGGTGGCGATCGTCTGCAAAGCCTGTAACCGCGAGTTCTTCGCGCGCTCGCTGCCCATTCACCAAAAGACGTGCTTCCAGAAGAACGCGTTTGTCGACATTGTGTGCGCGAGATGCAGCGCAGTGATAAGGTAAGAGCCTGTGTGTGTAGCGAAGTCTGTCTATGAGACTCTAGCCTGAAAGGACTAACAGTTTGAACGATGGTTATGCTACAGATCGGGACGCTTCCACGCGCACGAGCAATCCTGTACACGCGTGAAATCCCAGGCGCATCCTGGTGACAATCACACCCAAGGTGTATCTCACACTATAACGGAAGCGAAGGAAGGGGCTCAAGGTGAAGAGCTCAATGAACCCGATGCCGACGGGCGAGTCCGGTGTCGAAAATGCGACCGTGCCTTCAACGAGGTGCGCTTAGTGTGTGTTCCTATGAAAATCTATCAGACCTGATTCGGATCTTGCTGCTAACTCGTAATGAATCGTCACAGGATCGAATCGCCAAGCATCAATCAGTTTGCAGAGACAGACCCCGAGCAGCAGCAACGACTCAGAAGGCCAAGTACGATCCGGCGAAAGAGGCGAAACGAAGCGCCTCGAGCCCCACGAATTTGCGACGAAGGCGATCTCAGACAGATTTTACTGCGAAGCCAAAGCCAAGAGCGGACAACCAGACCTCAAAGGTTCTCAACGTGGCCTTCCACTACCAGCAACAGCCACAACAGCAGAAACCAAAGTCCCAGGTCTGCACGGGTCGCTCGTACGATTTTGGAAGCCACTTCTCTGCTGAAGAAATGACGGAGAACGTCCGCGAGAGAGACAAGAAGCGATTCGACATCGTCTTGAGAGATGCCCCACAGCGACAACAAAGTGAGATGGGAAGTACTTCGAATCAGTCCACAAGGTTCGCCTCGTCCGCTTCTTCAGGACTGAGCGCCAAGAGCCTGGGTCTTCTCGCGTCCAACGTCACGTCCTCAGCCAATCCGCTCGCAACAAACCGCTTTACGACAAGCACCTCCACTCGATAGAGAGAAAGGAGTTTCATCTTATTTGATACGAAACCATACACAACTAATGCAAAAGATACAGCGCTGGAGGCTGTTTCACTGTGCCTCCTGACCCAATAGACTCGATAGACAGCGGCCCCCATCCTCACTCTGCCATAGTCACCACTTGCTGCTGCTGCTGGCTCACTCGGCTCTCCTTGCGCTCTTCGTCGTCGTCAGTGTCCTCCTTGAGCCACCTTCCGAGACGCGCGAGGTTGATCACGGCCTTCGCCCACTCCCAACCGTGGTCCTCCGCCACGTGGCTGCTGCTTTGGCCCACGAAGCCCAGCGCCTGCTGCTCGTTCACGCACGTGAGCACGCCGTAGACGACCGGGATGTCGGTCTTGAGGTTGAGTTTCATGATGCCGAGCGCCACGGCCTCGCTCTCAAAGTCAAAGCGGCTCTTATTCTCGTCACGGACCATGCAGCCGAGACAGATGATCCCGTCGAGACCTCCGGAGGCCGAATTCTTCTCGCGTTGCAGCATCGCCTTCGCTGCAAATGGAAGGTCGAACGGACGCGCCACATGCAGGTAATAGAGGTCTTTGAAGCCAACTCCGCTCTCGAGAAGCGCCTTTTTTGTTCCCGTGACGAGCAGTCCGACGACTTCGGGGTGCGAGTGCGTCGACACGATGCCGATCTTGAGCCCTGAGCCGTCCTGGGCGATCCGGAACGAGCGGTGGACTTCCTTCGAGGCCATAAGTATTGGGCGTTTGTGAGTTTTGCGGCACTGTTGAGACTTACGAAGAATGAGGTGGTGGTGGGGCTCTGGACAGCAAAGGCAGCACGCTCCAGTTAGAGAAGAAAGCGTTGATGTCTCTTGGGTAGGTACTCCATTTTTCAACTGTCGAGTCTCTCGATCGAGGAGTGCCAGTGTCTATTACAAAGCGTCCTGTTGGCTGCACTTCTCTATTTCAATTCGTCATGTTTTATTCAAGATTACAATTGTGGGTAACTCCAATTTGCTTTTTTGTCGATCAGTAAATTGGTGAGTCGCTACAAGTATTTTTAGCCAATCAAGTCCGTCTTGAGCATTGTAAATAATGTAGGCACAAATACCTCAAGTAAGATCACCATTTAGGTGAAAAGGCCTACTGCAGTCGTGCTGTTGTTGCATGGGTTCTTTTACTTCACGACAAGCAAGCGAATCAAGGAGGAAGACGACACCTGCATTGGTCACTTTGGCTCGCGTGTATCCATCCATCCATCCGTCCGCCCACGAGCAGCAGCTACAGCTCAATTCCGCAGACAAGCAGCAGCCATGGCGACCGTCGACAAGTTCTCGTATCCCGAGTACTACGACTTCCCGCCCTTCTTCACGTGCGTACAAATGCGCGCGTCGCGCTGCTCGTGTTGTCTACATTGTATATGTGTTTATGCGTACGGCTAATGCTTGCTGTTTGTGTATTGTCGTCTACAGGCTGCAACCCGTGCGCGCGACGCGCGAGAAACAGCTTGTGCTCTGGAAGCAGCTCATCCTCGAGTACCACCGCACGCACGGCCTGCCGATCTTCCAGCCGTTTTCCTCCGTGCTCTTTGAGAACGTCAAGATCTCGCGTATGTCTTGCGCTGCTCGTAGTGCAGAGCTTTCTATCCCTATGCGTATGATGTGCCCACGTGTGTGTACGCGTGTGTGTTTGTATTGGCTGCGTACGTGCTTGTAGGCAAAATGGCACAGGAAGGGCGGCTCGCGGTCGTCGAGTACATCATCCGCAGCGGCAACGGCTCGTGGGAGGACGAGACGCGCACGCGCTGTCGCATCATGTGGAAAAAGCCCGCCGAGTGGGCCGCCGAAATCTACGACTTTGTGCGTTATATGCTTGCTCTCCCTGTTCCTGTGTATATATATGTATGCCGATTGCTGACACGATTGTGTCTGTGTATTATGTGCATGTATGCATAGGCCAAGCAGCGCGGTATGATCGAAAACGTGTTCACAGTCTACGAGCTCTATGCTGGCGAAGAGACACTCGGCTCCAGTACGTATACGCAGTAATTGTTGGTGAAATAGCACTTGTGGGTTAATGTTCCTAATTGTTTTTGCTTTGTGTTTGCCAGGTCTCCATGGTATGGAGCCGTGGTTGCTGCGCGAGGCACTCAAAGTGCTGGAAGCAGAGGGCAAAGTACGTATTCGTATCGGACGAGTCACTCACTAGTTATCCAGTACTTTACTGCGAGGCTAATGAACTTGTGGGTACCTAATTGTGTGCGTATGCAGGCGGCGATCATCGCGGGCGAGACCTGCGAAGAAGACGGCGTCAAGTTCCTCGCAACAGACTAAAGTCAAGTCGTCATCGCATGTTCAGTATTATCGGATAACAGCCCCGCACAAGCGCAACAAGCAACCAAGTTTTGAACAAGGACGTTGTTGCCAGAGACCGCGGTGGTATATCGTTTGTTTATGTGGAAATTGCCGATGCTTTGAGGTTGTTTGTGTTGCTATTGTAGTGGTGCTGGGAAGATGAACCTTGGGACGGGGACCACACAGGTGAATCCAACAGCGACTTCAAAGTCGGTTGCGCTTCATCCGCTCGCCACTTTCCCAACTCATTCCAACTGGCATGAACACTGGCGTTCCGCCGTTGGATGAGAGAACCGTGGTGATCTTTACCAAGTCTGTCTGTCCAACTGCCGCTCCGTCAGCGTGCTCATGCCTCGTCTTGGAGGGTGCAAAACCAGCTACAAGTAGCACTTTCCAAACCGAGAACCAGCGAACAAGTTCAACAAGCAAGCCAATTTTACCAAGCAAGCCAAGTTTACCAAGCAAGTGATCAAGTGCTCATCAAACAACCATGGCAACCGAGCATCCGATCGCCAAACCCGTGCTGGTGGAAGCCCCTGGTGCGATCGCGTCTCCCAAGCTCGACGGCGCCGGGCTGCACATCGCGCTCGTGTACACGCGCCAGTGCCACGAGATCGTCGACGCGCTGGCCACGTCATGTCGCGCTGAGCTACTGCTGAAGGGTGTGACACGCTCGAACATCCACGAGCTGCAAGTGTCGCTGCCGTTCGAGATTCCGTACGCAATGAAACGCATGATGGAGGTAGCGCCGGTGAAATTCGACGCAGTCGTGGTCATCGGCTGCATGGTGAAAGGCGCGACGATGTCGTTCGAATTTATCGCCGAGGCTGTGACGCGCGCGAGCATGAAGATCGGCATGAAGCTGAAGACGCCCGTGATCTACGGCGTACTCACGTGTCTGGACAAACAGCAGGCGCGCGAGTGTGCGGGGCTGACCACCGAGGGCAAGACGTGCACGTGCAGCTACGGCGTGGAGTGGGCACAGTCGGCGATCGAGATGGCGCACATCAACAACTGTGCGCAGCGAGACATGGTCGCCAGCTGCGCGTGCGGCTGCCATGGTAAGAGCAACAAAGAGCAAAAACAAGAGCAGGTCCAGCAGCAGCGCGCGAGTTCGTCCTGTGAAAGCAAGGAGGAGAGAGACGATGACCTTGCAGAAGCGACGGGCAAGATTGAGCTCAGTCCGTTCAAGCGATCGGTGGAGCAGTCGATGCAGAAGGGTGAGTGCGGCTCCTGCGGCTGCATGGGCAAGTGAGGAGGTGGTGGCGACTCCACAGAGAGGAGAAAGAGAGAGAGAGAGAAGTGAGATTTTTGAGGACTCGAGACGTGATCCGAGCTTCAGGTCGAGTCAAAGTCCGCATTGTGAGCTGATGCATGTTGATGTTGCATTTTCCTTTCAGGTTCTAGGTTTTGGGATTCGTTTTGAGTGTGTGGTTGTTTTCGGCTTCTTCGTGTGGATGTGTTGGGAAGAAAACTTCGGCCAAGCATTTGCTGTTCATGCTCCTGATTCATCAATCTATTCGCTTTGAACAAAATGAGCTTTGCTGTCCAACAAGGCAACACATTAACAACATGTAGTGTAGCGTCGACGGCTTCTCTCTCCTCTCGTTGTATTCGAATGGAAAACGAATGTCATCGTTTACGTATGAATCGGCCAACGGAGTTTGCTGTTCTGTCAAGTGGTTCTGCTGAACTCCTTTCGTTCTAACTGCACGATGCGAGTGCCTTTCTCATTGTCTTTGCCAACCGCCACATGCACCTAGCACACTTACTCAGTGCTGCGGTATGCGACACGTTGATGGTCTATCCTCAAACTGCTTCATCCACGCCAACGAACCCATCGCGCTCATGTTGAAGCCGTTGTCTTCAACTGTGAAGACACTCTCGCGTCGTCGCCTTCGGATTCGGTCTTCTCATTCCTGAAAACCCCACAGGTAGCAGCAACAGCAAGCAATCAACAAAACAACTGACAGGAATAATATGGCGTCTCCAGCGACTCGCAACCACCCTTCGTCTTCATCTCCGTCGTCGTCAGACACGGCAGGCGCCCACGCAAAGCCCGTTCTTATCGAGGAACCCGGCGCCAACTCGTCTCGCCAACTCGATGGCAAAGGGATGACGATCGCGATCGTTTTCTCTCGCTGGTACGGCAAAGAAGTGGTCGATCCGCTGGTCGAAGCCTGCAAGAAGGAGCTCCTGGAGAAAGGAGTAAGCTCGTCGAACGTGATTTGCGTCGAGGTCTCTGGCGCATTTGAGATCCCGTTCGCCGCGAGTCGACTGATCCAGACCAAGCATGACAAGCTCGACGCCGTGATCTGCATTGGATGTATGGTCAAAGGCGCGACGATGGCATACGAGTTTGTGAGCGAGGCGGTGACCATGGCGATCATGAAGCTCAACGTGATGACCAACACGCCCGTAATCTTTGGCGTGCTCACATGCTCATCGGCGGAGCAGGCAAAACAGTGTGCTGCTGACGTTGGCGGGTGCTGCGGTAGCAGTAAGAAATGCAATCACGGTATCGAGTGGGCTCAGTCGGCGCTTGAGATGGCACACTTGAAGCGCTGCACCACCGAGAAAATCGCCAAGAAGTGCAAGTGCAAGTGCCACTGCGAGTCCAAGAACTGCAACTGCTCGTGCCACTGCACCGACTGCAAGTGTAAGACGTGCACATGCACGGACTGCGAGTGTGTAAGCTGCGCGGGTGAGAAGAAGGCGTCAAAGTCTGGCGGTGGTGGTGGTGGTGGTGGTGGTACCTGCTCTGGTTGCGGCAAAGGCAGCGAGGATTGCGGTTGCCAGGGTTGCAACTGCAGTGTGTGCAGCCAGAAGACCTCGAAAGCGAAGTCGTTGGCTTGAGCATGAAGAATGGAAGATGAAGCAGCAGCAGCAAAGAATTGGCGGGAGAAGATGATGAAGATGGAAAGCTTGAACTTAAACGCGGTTGTGTCATTCCTACTTGTGTGGTTGAAGAGAAAATCCAAAAAGCGAGATGAAGAGTTGATGGTTTTCAATGCAAATCGATGATGCATACTTGTGATTGTGTTTAGAGAGAAAGTGGTGTTTCTGGTTCTGAACGATGCCTGCTGACTTGGTAAACTGGTTACTTTTGTTACTTATTGCTGGCAGTGTTGAATGGCTGTAGATGACGAAGGTAATTGAGTATGGAGCGATTGGATAGTCACTCATGTGACTCACTGGCAGGTGGCTCTCATGCCGTGGGCACGCCGTTCTTTGGCGAGTCACCTTCAGACTGGACACATTGATGGGCAATGCCAAAAACACAAGCAAATTGAGAGGACAACAATGTGACAATAACAGCAGCAGACAAAAAAGAAAACGGATCAGAAACTTTCTGGGCTCAAAGAAATAATGATAAAGGTACTCAAAATATGAGAGCTAACTACTCACAGTCGCGGTGCTCTTGCCAGCCTCGGACTTGGTGCTCTTGCTCTTGCGCTTGCGGCGAAGCTCTTCGACGACCAGCTCCAACTTGCGCAAGTTGTACGCTTTCTGGTTCGCCTCGAGCTTAGTGCGCGCGAGCTCCTCCTAAAAGATAAGCAAAACAACAATAGGAATCTGTCAGACAGTGCACAGAGCAACCCACAAGTTGCAAGTACAATGTTCAATCGCTCACCTCCATTTCCTGGAAACGGCGTCCACGCTCGCTCTCCTGATAGCTGTGGACGTCCGTGAGATCTTGTTCGAGCCGCTGCTTCTCGCGCTCCAGCTCGCTCAGTTGCTCACGAAGCGCTGCCACCTCCTGGTTCTTCTCCTGGAGCTTCTCCTTGTTTGCTTCTTTGATGCGTTTCACTTCGTCAACGGGTACAAAATCCTTGAGCTCCATGACGACTGGTGGCGGTGGAGGAGGAGTGCGGTTCGCCTGCTGAATCTGCTGCTGAAGCTCGAGCTGTTGTCTCTGCTGGAGCTCGAAGGCTTCCAATTCGCGGCGCTTGGCTTCTTGCAATAGCGCTTCGACGCGCGGGAGCTCTCCCTGTAGAAGAGCCTGAATGCGCTCCTGGTACGACAGGCGCACGGCAGTTGACGACTGCAAAGTTTCTCCAGCTTCCAGGTCTTCGTCGCCGCCAACAATCGTACTTTCTCGCTCTTCTCCATCTTGCTCGTGCACTTTCGCGAGCAGCAGGATGCTCACAAACGCGTCGATGATGCGTTTGCCCATGGCTTCGTCCGCGACCTGCAGCCACGGGTGCGCGACGCGCTGAAACTGCGCAAACAGCAAGCCCACGAGCTTCGCGATGCCGGTCTTGGTCACCAAACTCTCGGTTGTGTTCGCGAGCATGGTTGTGAGGCGCGACGAGTGCTTGACGCACAAGTACGAGCCCACGAGCGTATCGTTCACAAACGCGCCAAACGCGCGCAACAAGCGCAGCTCCAAGTCGCTGCTCGTGGGTTTTTTGCTCGGCTTCTCCACCACCAGCGCATGTTCAGTATGTGTATCTGTCGAAGTTGTAGCTACTGGTGCGCGCCAGGAGCTGGTAGCGCTGCAGGTGTCTGTCACTGTCGCCATCGATGGCGCTTGGCTGGTAAATGAACGACTGGCAGGCAGGCACGTAATGAAGCCACTCACACGTACACACGCGCACAGAGACCTGGGGCCAATGTGGGAAGCGTCAGAGCAGTGTCTGCTGCGGGCGTAATCCGATACTGAGCGAATGGCAATGGAAACGGAATGAAATGAATTCCGCACGCACTCAATGGAAAGGAAAGAGAAAGCAGCTGGTGCTTCGTCGGCGTGCGTCGAGATTGCACTTGGGAGCGAAACAAATATGGGGCTATCAATAGGGGCGACCTTTCGGTTGATGAAGGAGCGACGCAACAGAAGCCCACGAATAGGTAAAACACCTTTAAAAAAACTGATAGGATTTTTATCCTATCTAAATTAAAATCGAAACATTTATCGCGTTACAAGCAATATAAATGTATTTTACTTATTCAAAGCAAAATGTAAGCAATGAATTTATTTTACCACACAAACTCTGTTCATCAATATATCAAGCTTCGTTTATGTTCATTTCACTTTATTTTAGTATGGATAGTTGCTTGAAGGTATCTTGGCAGATTGTTGACAGTTGCTTCAGAAATTTAAAATCCCACAAAATGTGTCAAGATGCTACGTAAATAACCACTCTGAGACCTTAAATATCGAAGCGCGCGGTTCCATTGGACAGAGTTGGAACAAATATGGGTGAGCTTAGCAAAATTGGCCAAGGAAGGGGGAAGTTGGAAGCTCGAGCAATGTTGGTAAACCCGTTCTGTTCCTCAGCAGAGTACCTGCAAAGAAGAAAGCGGAAGTGGGCGCTAAACGCGGAGTAGATAGTCGTGACTGCTGAACTCCGAGGTGGAGGTCGGGCATCCTCGAAGATGCACCGGTTGCAGGATGTACAGAGGAAGTGTATCGTAATCTGCCGAATGGCGTTCCACAGAGTGCCGATTGGGAGAGCAAAGTGCTGTCACTCCAACCGAAGCTGAATCTTGTGTGGTAAAGCGATGACTTTCGAGGTGAGATGAGAGGAAAAGAAGTGCCTCCAACCCGCCCAAACGGTCGCTCAAACCGCCGTTGCTCCGCTGCACTCGAGAAATAAGTGTCGCTCCGTTTCAACCTCCTCGCACGCCGGAAGCTCGCAAAATTGCACTCTTGGGCTGCTTTCCTGCAGAAACCAAAACCTAGATTTCGCCAGTAGCATTCGAAAAGACAGTCAAAGGTGGGGCGAGTTACCTTTCTGTGTGCGAGTGCGCCTGATCTGTTATCGTTTGTGTGAGGGCAAGTGCTGGGAAATGGATAGATACGATACAGTAGATAAGCTGCAAAAAGGGTCACCAACTTGTTACTCAAATGGCTTTTCATTACTCAAACATGCAAAACCAATCGATATACTCTTCTCCCACACCACTATAGCGCTCCTGCAGCTTTCTCCTCCTGCGCGATCTCACTCAGCTTGTCCACCACAAAGCTTATCCGAACGCGTTCCGACGGGG
>JALBZB010001291.1:0-10916 GCA_038050625.1 Pythium sp. MPC-2022a
GTGTTCGGCAAAGGCAAAGGCGAGTTGGGCTACGGCGGCGTAACCCAACGTGTGTACCCCGTTACAGCTCTCGTCGTGAGTTCAGGGTCCTGCCTAATAGTCCCTTGTGTCCCGTTACATAAAGGTGGATCTGTTGCCAGATCGTGAGTACCACACACACCACCTTCAACGTGCGTTATGGGGGCAAATAACAAAAGGATCATGGTATGAGAGATTCCCCCACGCACGTGTGACGTCACTGCATGACGTCATGATCGTTCTCTGTGCTAATCAGTGCAGAGTGTCGATCACATGTACTAATCAGCACAGAATGACCGTTCCTGTTTGGGGAACTGGATTGGTGACGCAACCGATGTGTCACTGGCATTTGAAGCTAGTGGCCTGCGTCACTCACATCACTGGGATTTTTTCACGGCACTTGAAGTTCGAGTACTGCTGGACTCAACCTCAGAGTGCCCAAAATTTTATGTATCAGGTTTATAGGCTAATTTCTGCATGTGCATGTTTTATTGATAAAACCTCTAGGAACCCTTCGAGCTCATTATATATAGTGACAGAAACCATACAATGATAATTCCGACCTTCCGACACACACTCTACCACGTGGAAGCGGTACACAAACGGCACAGCGTACCACCACTTTTCGCGACATTTGTCACCCATCTTACCCACTTGTGAAATCCACACTGAATGTTTTGTGTGGAGTTCTCTGGGCTAAGGAAAAGCTCTGAAAGCGCCTCGTTGGTGAGAAAACTGAAAAAAAAACGATTTTGGGTGCAGAAGAGGGTGAAAACACAGGAGCAATGTGCGCAGGACACCGCAAATTCATGAATGAGGACGGAAATTTGGTGGCAGGGTCTACTGTAGAGGTGGAAACGGGTGGGCTCTTACAGCCACTCTCGTAAAACCTTGTTTTAGTGGTTTTTTACTAAGCGGCTTGCAATCGCCGACGGCGCTCACTGCATCTCATTCGCTTTTTTCTGCTGCGCCTGACAAGATCGCCTGCCTTCTTCGCCTTGCAGACAACAGCTGCAAACAGTGCTTTCCGGTCAGCAGCATCTCGGTCATCTCCCCCCAATTGTGCTCGCACTGTGTGGATGCAGACCACTGTGGAAACACTCTGGTGCAGATTCAATTCCTGCTGCGAGCTTCGTGTGTTTTGTGGTTGCATGTACGCATGTGTGCTGTGCGTTGAGTGTGCGCTTTGTTGGCGAATGTATGAAGCTTTTGTGTACTATGAATGCTGTATAAATGCGCGTATTGGCTACTATGCATGCCTATCTACGGTGTTGCTGCTGGCTCGAGAATGTCCTTTGTGTGCGTAGGACCTGAATCCAAGCTTGCCCCGGCTGCGAGTACACTGCGGTACCGAGCGATCCTGTCCTTGAGTGCGCCAGCTCGGTAAAGGACGTGGAGCTGCTTCAAGACCGCACAGGCGCCTTTTGAGCGAATGCCGCGTTCGCCCAGAAACGATAGGACTGCGTCCTCAGCCTTCAAGCCAACTGCCATCACGTCGTCGCGATACGAGGGTGCTTGGTCGTCCAGTGCGAAACCGGTGTCGAGAAAGAGCTTCATGAATGCGACCAGCATCTTCGCGTCAGAGCGTTTCTGCTTCTCGTCTTGAGTGCTCCACAGCCTCGGCTCTTGCGCGTATCACGCGAACCAAGACGCGTGGAGGTGAGCGACCGATGATTGCTTGCGATGCTTGCTGCTAGGCTTGTCTGTATTCTCATTTTCCATGTGTCGCTTGTTGTTTCTTGCAGTCGGTGTACCATTCAGCTCGCTTCAAGCACATCTAGTTGTTCGTCTTGTCGCTTTGCGTATTGGAAAAAGTGGCCAATGACAGCAGCTTGATGGCGAATGATCTTGTGTTCTTCACTTGTGTTGCTGGCTTTGTTGCTTGACTCGGCTTCATCTTCTTCATTTTTGCAGGGTGCTTGAGCGGCGACGAGATGCGTGGACCACGCCAGCAGGTCAGCAAGGTTACAGTTCGTTTCAAGCACACAAATTTCCAAGCGCTTGACCGCTGGCCCATTGGTATTTACCTCCTTGAACAACGGGTAGTGCATGACAAGGTACGCCTTTAGCACGCCTAATACACGCTGGTTGACGTTGTATTTCTTCGTGTCTAGGCCCTGACAGGTCATGAACAGCAGTGTCTGTACCTCGCGAATCTTGCCCTGCGTCTGCGCGTCGAAAAGCTTAAAATCGACGAGCGAGATGGATTTGCTCGGCTTCCAGCCGCTTAATACCTTAGCGACCTTGTTGTCCTCGCTCACGGTGTTGAAGACGTAATTGAACGCCTTGTTCGGCGTGCTCACGTTCCACGCGCCGCGGTCGAAGCTCCAGCGCGCCGCCACGCCGGAACGAGTGTGACGTGAGCTGCTGCTCCACTCCAGGCCGAGCTATGACACGATCGAGGAGGCGGTTGACGTGGCTATGGATCGTCGGCGAACTGTCCGCGCCCGATGCAGCAGAAGAGTGGAGGCTGACTGAAGCGTCGGGGTGGTCGAGGACGTCGAGCAGCGGCGTCTCGGGGCGGAGTCGGACAGGAGCGTTCACTGGTTGGTCTGGCAGGTTGTTGATGAGGTCGGCACACGGCGCTGGCTGGGAAATTAGCGCCAGTGCGATCACATACAACGGGCACGTGGTGAAGTCGCCGGTGGGGAAGATCGACAGTCCCTGCTCTTCGCACGTCTTCACGCGAATGAATCGTACGAAGAACACGTCTGCTGCATCAATTGAGATGTTTTGTTTGCGGACGAGCGTCGAGTCTGATGCTCGTCCAATCAGGTACCAAAGAAGACTCTGCAAAGCTGCGTCTTGGTAATCACTTGATGAACATGCATTGCTATACAAATAATACATCATTCGCCCCAAGTCACTCTTCGTGCATGCATTGGCCTTCTTCACAAAACCATCTCTTTCTCGCTTGACGCAGTGGTTCTCAAGCACCCGCCCCACCTTTAGCAGCCGTGCTTCTAGTAAAACACGCTGCCGGGGGAATTGATCCAGCAGCCAATGCTTGGCTTGTCGGTAGTATTGCATGCAAGAATGTCTAGCAAGTGGTTTGCCAGCTCTTCTTTCATGAAACGCAAGATGCATACCAAGCTTATCCACCACAGACACAAAGCGCTGCCCAGAGGTGTCGCGCTGAATACAACCTTTCAAATACTTTAGATCAACATTTTCAGTCTGGATGAACCGCACGAAGGCCGCCACAGCAGTGGCTCTAGCTCGCTTGGTGTTTCCAGGCTGTAGATCGACCAAGCTCATCTAAGAGTCGGACAACGAGCAAATATGCAAGTGATACATGGTTGACTTGAGGTTCGAGTGGGCATACACATATCTGACGCTTTCCTCCGACCGAATACGTCGGAACTGCTGGTGTACGTTACTTGCCTAACCCCAAAAGATTTTACTGGCCAAAAATAAATGAATAAACTATTTTATTGGCTATAAATGTATTGGATTAATTTTATTGGCTAGCCGTTCCTATACAAACTTTAAGACTGATCGGAGAAGCGACGATATTCATCTATAACAGCAATTTCATTCAGGTGCAAATATTCCTCCAAGCCCTCAAGTCATTTTCCCTCCCTCCAAGCCGGGAGACGCTTCCTCTATCGCACAAATGTGTGTGCCATGTTTTGGGAACTGTTGTGAACAGCGTTCCGTCATACCCTGTGCCTCCAAACGGTAGCTCATCACAAGGGCATCAACACCAACAATGAAGCAATTCAATACCTTCGACTTACCTTGAACGAGACTGTCTCCGCAACGCAGCATCTCCTAGAAGCGCTCTCTATGATTTTCGAGGCGCTGTCTCTGCAAAGCATCAAGAACATCAAGCTTCCGCACCTGCACAAGTAGATCACGACTGAAGGCGATGACTCGAGCAACAGCAGCGGCGAGGCGAAGTTTGTCGGAGATGCGAATCTCGCAAAGGAGGTGCTGCATAGCGTGCGCAAGGTGCTCGACCGCAAACGGGGACCCAAGGAGACGTATTACTTGGTCGACTGTGATCCAACGTGGGAGCCGAGATCGCACCTGTCGCATACACTGATTGCCAAGTTCTAGATGGAGCGCCACGCGTTGGTACGTAAGACGCACATCGAGTACGAAGTGAAGGTGGGCAACAGCTTGGAGCCTAAGTAACGTGAATACAGCACAATTGACTGCAAGATTCGTAAGCTATAGACACAAAGCGCACAATTAAAGATAGCCCATTTGGTGGCAAAAGCACATATATTCGCATGTTCATAAAAAAAATAAAAAGCCTACACAACAATGGGAACGTGCAGCACCGAACACAAAGTTTGACTTCCTTGCGGAACAACAATGTTAACTGCGGCACTGCACACGCACAAAGTTTGACTCTGGCTATACATCGCAAGGATGGATGGAGGGAAAACATCTGACACACACACACGCACGCACACTCGATATGGAGATGGAAGCGGCGGACGGCTTGCCAGGCAGCAGAAAAAACCCGAGAATGAAAGCCCAACAAGCTTGGCGCAAGAAATGGCGCCCTTATGTCCACTCACTTCTATTAAAACTCGCTGTGAGTGGACAAAGCGAGGTTTTTTGGTTTGTTGGTGCAAAGCGACCGTGGTGCAATCATCTTCCCATCATTTTACTTGTCTGATCATTTGTGCTTTTTATTCTGGCCTCTCTTTTAATCATATTCTCTTCCCATCATTCATCTTTTTAGTGGCCCCTTCACCCGGGTGAGGGCCCTCATTTCTCAATTTGCTAGGTCGAGCGCACATTGCTTCAACCTCTTTGCCCTCTGTTTCTGGCCAAATCATTTTTTGTTTTTCTCAGCAACGGGAGCGTTTAAGGCACACTCGTTGTATTGTGCGTTTCAATTTTTTGCCAGCTCATCTCATCCATTTTTGCAAAGCAAATCTGGTCAAATCAGGGCTGTGTTATTTCGTCCATCCAGCAAAGCGGGGCACTAAAACGGTCCAGATGAAAATAAACCGCCCCGTTGGGGTCCAAATGGCAACATTGAAATATCTCGATCCTTTTGTTTTGTGATGTCTGATTCGCACGTCAGCTGAAACGAAGAAAGGACAGATGCACATACTTTATCTCGACTGGAACAAGCTGGAAAGGGTAGTAAAAGAGAGAGACAACGAAATGACATGAATTGACTATTACTCAGAGCTGGCCAAAAGTGACTGAAACATGAGCGAGTTCAGCTCACCACGGTTGTATCTGCAGTGATGCATCAACTCGACACAGTCATTATCGTGCTTTACACTCTCGGCCATTGCCAACTTCAGCACCATTTCGGGTGCGTGTGGAAAACAAGGTTTTCATAGCGCTGACTCCACCTCTTCAGCATCCCAAACAACACCTCGATTGGGTTCAATTGGGGGCAGTAAGGGGACAAAAAGAGAATAATTGCACCACATGAGAGGAATGCCTCCTCCAACTCGACGCACATATGAATTTTAGAGTTATCCATTACAACAATCGACTGTGGCAACGGCCACAAGCTCAGTCTTGGGATCACGATCTCCATGAACGTCTCGTGAAAGATGCGTCTGGTAAACGTTCCCGGGGTTGTCTTCCAGCCAATGAAACCTATTTAAAAAAATACACAACAAAATCAGACAAAGACTCCAAAATGCACAAAATATCCGATTTTTGTGTCTCACCTTGAAAGTTGGAGGCGACAAAGACTGACAGTCGGTTTCCGCGAGAGAATGGCAACTGCATTGTTGTTTTTTCTCCTCGAGCCGACCACGCGTAGCGCCGGAGAGCGTGGCGTCCGTCCTTCGAGGTTTCGTCGGCGAAGATCATTTGCTCTGGATACGAATAGAAGGCGCTTAGCTTCTGTTGGTACGTTCGAATTTCGTCTATAAAAGCAAAATAACATTAGAAATATCCAATTTTTGGGCTAAAAGGCAACTTCATACCTGGAATAGCCTCTCTTGCATGGCGCTCAAGGACTTTCCGCGTCAGCTTCAGGTCGAATTTAAGTGATTGGCAGATTGTGGTTACCGACACATTCATCACGTCTGGAAATCGACTTTTTAGCTCACGTTGAAACTCCTCCAAATAAAACATGGATGTTCCTTCACATAAGATGCAATAAATTGCAAAACCGTTTCAGAGTGTCGAAAACAAACAGTCATCTCAGCGCTCTTACTTACAGTACCGGTGGCTTTAAATCTGGTGTCCCACCGTGCTAAAGTATGGTGGGACACGCAAAAAAGTGCACACACATCGTCGTGGGGGATACCATATATAAATAGAAGCGTCACGGCTCGCCAGTACAAGTTGTTAGAAAAAATCATCGGCAATGCAAAATGAAAAATGAATTGATTGATTGAATGGTTAAAGAGTTTTGCTATCGTACACGTTGTCATTCTCGTCGATATGGTCGATGTATTCCTGGTCTTCTGGCACACCAACCTCATCTGGTGGACTGCAAAAAATCTCGTGAGCCAGTAAGTTATGATTTGGCATACC
Source organism: Pythium sp. MPC-2022a (assembly GCA_038050625.1). Classification (NCBI taxonomy): domain Eukaryota; phylum Oomycota; class Peronosporomycetes; order Pythiales; family Pythiaceae; genus Pythium; species Pythium sp. MPC-2022a. Next base: position 6,490 of record JALBZB010001291.1, read on the forward strand.
AAGAGCTGAACGGGGATCGGAAAGTGAGATTTGCAGAGTTGTCACACCGCCACCGATTCCTCTGATTTTAATTGGCCGAAAGTCAAACAGATCTCCCGCTGTGTCCGAATTTTGGCCAGTAGGACCAACTTGCGACTGAGGTTCGCGTCTGAGCGCCTGTATCTGACGGAAAGTCCGGTTTGCCGGAACAGAGACGGGGGTGTCGTCAGAACGTCGGGCGCGGGAGATCGCCCAACAACGCTGAGAGACCTCACCAACGTGACCAGGGACGTTGTTCTCCGCCACAAATGCTCTCGCTGCCTGGTTTGCGCTGGCATCGCGCGCCTTCGTCGCGCGATGCATGTGGTGGAGGGTGGATGCAGGGAGCGACACAAAGGCTATCAGCGTGAGCTCGAACGGTTCGCTGAGGGCTACTCGATTGGCTTGGGCTCTGCAGTAGCTAGACCACGAGCCTCCGGTGATTGCTTGGATGTTGAAGGCCGTCATCTTCTGGTAGTCGCTCTGTTTCATAAACCTGGTCCGTTTGTAATAAAAACATGCATCAGCTCTGCTTGTACAGCATTATCTATTGTCCTGTGCAAATCAACAAAACTTATAGTGGAGTCGAGCCTCCACGTGCTGGGATTCAAATAAATTCTACATCGTTTGTGATATGCACGAAATTTGATCTAAAAAAAGACATCCAGCTGTGCTGGTGGCGCGTTATCAGTCATCGCGATGAAGAGAAAGAGGAAATTAACGATATTGAGAGGTGCATAGCGCGTTTTATGTTTGTGGATCAGCTGAAATGCTCGATTTAGATAAAGTTGCTCAGATTGTCTGGTTACGAGCCGGACTTTCTGGCCAGATCTTTTTATCTCGATCGTTTTCGTGTATCAGTCGATACGTGACAGAAAGGGTACGAAATGATACGAATAGAGCGCAACCCACATCTAAATCAGGGACAATGCACACTGAAATCATCACGGTTGATGCTTACAAGGGCTGGATCAGTTTGTGGGAATAGAGCTAATAAGAGTTGGAGCAGCTTGCAAAGTCATAAGATGCTATATCTGCATCACCAGTTTGCCAAAAAAAATGAAACACACAATACCTGTGAGCTCCATACATTTGCTTGACTCAACTCGGCTCAAAGCTCTCTCTATGATCTCCCCTTCCTATGAACTTATTTGATACAATCCAATATCAACAGTACGGCGAACGCAATAGTACAGTGAGTGACTGATTAGTGTCCTATCAGATGACTTCCTAAATAGTGTCCCTCTCTGATTTGTCGGAAGACCTGTTGGAACACTTTTCCGTGTCGGAGCTTTCATGGTATGAGAGTGTACAGGAGTGAGCGTCGCGCTTGGACATCCAGAAACCCATAAAATTGCATACTCTATTTTATTGATTATGGGAGACTTTTAGTAATGTACCGAAACGAAAAATTGCGCTACCTTCTTGTTACCTTCAATCTACAAACATCCGTTTAAAATAATACTTATTAGGTGTCCAAGCGGAACGCTCACTCTTGTACGTATATTCACTCACTCAACCTTCTCTGGAGTTCGTCCGACTTCTCTGAACGACCAGACAGCAACAACTGAGCCAAATATTGGTACCGCCGCTCCAGGAGGGGACTAACAGTGGGCAGGGGTATCGAGGACGCTTTTGCTCTCGTGAAGTCAATTTTTGTCTAACCATACTCACGTTTTAAAGAGAGCTGGCGCACTTCATTCGCTGTCAATGCGCTTCAAATCGCGTGAAGTACAGCAATTTAACGTTCAAACGAGATTATTGTGAGAACAAACCGATCCCTATCAACATTTCAGCCAATTGTAATGAAGAATCTCCCCCCCCCCCTCCAATACACTTACACTTGGAAATTTATACGCGTAAGCGGTATTAATTTATGAGGTGATGAAGGGTTGTATGATAATAATAAAAAGGATTGAATGATATCAAAAATACTGACCTAAAAACAGACACACACAAACGAAAAATAAACTATCAGTGACGGTTCTTCCGTCCTCACCTCAACCTCTTTGTCTGCTCGATATCAAGCATGCCATTATTTATCATGCGCAGCTACCACGGCAAGAGATAAGCAAAGAAGTCTTGGCAGACGAGTGAAGACGCCCCAAGTGTAACGGATTCACCGTACACTTCATGCTAGGTACGACTAACGCGCGCGCTCTCATTGGTCCTTAGCGAGCTCTAAGTTGTCACTCTGTGATTGGACGATATTCGTTGTTATTGTCCAATCTGGAGCCGACCTCTAAATGGGTGGCTCTCGGCAGTTGTCCACTATTGGCACATAACTTTCACACACAAAATATATTTCAGAGTTGATTTTAACCACAACAGCGCAGGTCGATACTTTACCTGTGCTCGAGTTCCCTTACGCTTCCTCGTAAGACCATCGTGTACACTAAAGTAACGGAGCTCTCGCCCTGTTACACCAAGCCGAGCCATTCAATACGTTCAAGACAACAGAGGAAGGGCGTTGACACTAGAAGAACGTCTCAACATCTTGTCTCTCCATGTCAAACTTCGCAAAGATGAATCTGCCATCCCGAGAAAAGAGTCCGTATGTAAGCGGGAGCTGTTTCAAACAGTCCCTCAAACACGGCACACACGCTTGTGCGATGAGGAAGCGATCTCCCGACTTGGAGGGAAGAGGAGCGACTTGAAGACTTGAAGGTAAATTTGCAACTGAATTGAAAAGCTGTTATGGTTCCTACGCTATTCCTAACGCACCTGAAGGGCTCCTAGAGGTTTTACTGGTAAAATCTCACTCCTACATATAAAAACTACAATCCTGATATATAAAACCTTGGGTTCTCTGAAGTTTTAACCCATAGACCTTGAACTTGAGGTTTTGTGGAAATTCCCCGCGATGCGATTGGCTCTTGCCACTCGCATGAACTTGGTTGTCGTGTCAGCTGCGTCACCAGTCCAGTTCCCAAAGAGCAAGAACCATCATTCCGCACATGATTGTGACCAGTGGTGATTACTCCACAATGCACCCACTGTCTATGCCGGAATGGTCCGTGACATCATCCGATGACGTCGCCTGTACACATGGGTATCGGCGGTATTATCGGTATCCGACCGGTAATAGTCACTCATGGCGCACTGTGAGGTGATGTGCACCACACACATCTGCCTCCATGTAATGACCATGTGGGCTCATTACACCGTCACTTACAAAATATCGCGCTTCCTCCTGCGGTCCAACAAGATTGTCGGTAAAGTGTGGTCCGATTTCGCCGAGCACGAAGCAGTTCTCATTTCCGACGTGCCCATCAATCGAAGTGAGCGACTGACAAGGACCCCCAAATCGGTGAACATGCTGACAGCCGTTCGAAGCTTCATCCGCGCTCGTTGGGAGACGCGCACTCGAGTCACAGCAAAGGACGTCATGCATCTTCTTGTGGAGGGGTGCTTCCTGTGCGTAGACATGACCGATCAAGCTCAAGTGAAAATCGCGCTGTATCAAATCCATCGCTTTCTGAAGGACACTGGGTGTAGCCGCGGAGAGCACAATGCTGCGGTGCTGAAATTGTAGCCACAGAACGATTTGCGGCGAGCTGGGTATGTGCTGTGCATGACAGGCGGTGATGATAAACGACGCGCCGTCTACGTGGACAAGAGCTACATCCACCAGCACTACGCACGCCACTACAACTCACACTTCTACCCGCCTGACAAAAGCAGCGCGAAGTCGAAGCACAAGGGCAAGCGTCTCTGCTTCATTGCTATAAGTATTGACCAAGACCAAAGCGTGGGAGTTGAAGATCGTGCGCCACATCAGCGAGCGGGGTTGCTTAGTGATACTGTCGATATTTTCGAGGGAGGTAAGCAAACCAAAGATTGCCACAGAATGTTCTGTCACGGCTACTTCGTGCAGTGGATGGAGAAATTGCTTCGGTGTCTGAAGGATAGATGCCTCTCCAACTGCTTGATTGTGATGGACAACGCGAAGTACCACAAGTCTCTCCCCGCATCGGCACCAAGGGAAGGCAACTAGAAGGAGATGCTGGTTAGCGCATGTCAGCATTGTAGAATCGTTGTGCCGCCAAGTGCATCCACGCCGATTCTGTGGGAACTTCTCTCCAGTCACATCGAAAAGAACGTCGTTCCGGTGGTGGAGGAGATGGTCCAGCAACAGGAGCACGAAGTGGTGTACACACCACCTCATCATCCCAACATCCAACCCATTGAGATCGTGTGGGCTATTGTGAAGGGCGAAGTTGGGTGTCAGTACACCACCGGAACGACATTTGTTGATATTCGGGCGCGTCTGGACGCTGCTTTCCGAAACCTTGTAACGGGGTCACCGTACACTCCGTGCTAGGTATGACTAGTGCGGTTTCCTCCCATTGGCCATTAGTCCCTGTGAGGTGTCACTCTCTGATTGGACGATATTCGCCATTATCGGC